>OY804596.1:60179510-60486986 GCA_963680895.1 Fragum sueziense | reverse complement strand
TATCCCTTTCAAATTTCGCTCTTTGATGTGTAGACGTCTCTCCATTTAAATGGAGAGGCGTCCAAATATCAAAGAGCGAAATTTGAATCAGAGAAGACTCGGATTAGTAAGAAAAATGCATCCTACCTCATGACAAGAAAACCATCTGATCCAAACTGGTCCGAGATGACACACTGCCAGTTGTTTATAAACTGTCCAGACCCTCCCGTGGTGATGGAGAAAGACCAGCCAGTCATATTCTGGGTATCGAACACGAGGTCGCCATGGTAATTGTCTACCCACGTGCTGGACACGAGCTCCGCGGCCACGTGCATTGGGGAAGCTAGCAATGTAAAAGGAAACCATGATAGACGAAATGAAAGACATTCTGTAGCTCGCAATTTTAGGGTATTCAGATAACATAGTTCCAAATATAAAGATGTAGGGTAAGGTGGGTCAAAACGCCCCCCCCCCCCTCAAATCGTTTTTGGTCATTATCTTTAAAACGAATGGCGATATAGATGTATTATTTGCAGTGTTACAAAGCTTTTGAATCAGCTGAACATTATGACATGTGATTTTGGCTTTGCGTTTGAAATATTAAATTTATAGGCAAAAATAATATGTTTTCAAAAGGGGCGTTTTGCCCCGCACCTGGGCAAAACGCCACTTGCGATGGGGTAAAACGCCCACGGGGGCGTTTTTGCCCCATGTTTCAAATTCGTTCTTACACTTAAGATCAATATCTATCTTATGTTCTTCGTGGTCAATTTTAAATTTTCCGGTCGAGTAAGTGGGATAACAAAGATTTTGACCCTGAACCTTTTGATCAAGTGACTAACACTATTTTAATGTTATTCGCTTAATAAACATAAAATTTTTAATAATGAACACACATGAAAAAGTAGAAGGTATGCAAATGTGTATCATGGTTAAAAGATTCAAAAGAATACCTAAATTTATGATACGAATTTACAAGACGTCGGCATTTCTCGGACGTTGCCGTAATCATTCGGCGGTAGATTTTCCCTTCGTAACGGTTCCGTATAGATCGGAAACCGCCGAACGTCTACGATCACGTCCGGAAAATTCCGAACCAGGGGGCGTTTTACCCCATGGAGACTGGGGGCGTTTTGTCCAAGCTGACAATTTCTCCATTTATCAAAATATTTCAAATACACAATACACCAAATATTTTACAAAATGTTTCTTTTTCAATAAAACCACAATGTAATGCGCTATAGATATATGTATTGTATGTCAATTAAAATAAGTCCGTGCCAGATGTAACACGAAATAAATGGCAGCAGGAAATAACAAGAAATGGCTCCGAAATGATTTTTGCAAAATATTTTCTTATTGACTTTAAAAGTCAGAGCTAAAACTTTTCTGTCACATAATCTACACAGTTTTTACAATTATATTAACGTCATAAGTTTGTCACATACATTGGCATTTCCTAGAAATCGATGGGGGTGTTTTATCCCGAGGGGCGTTTTTGCCCCACCTTACCCTACATGCATTTAATCTGTTAATGTCAAAATGCTGATTAAGATATGATTTGCGTTTAATATATCAGAAAAAATACTGAGGCAAAAGGAGAAAATGCTGGTTAGCATTTTCTTCTTTTGTCACAATGTTTCGATGTTTTTCATCAGATACGTCAAACCTTTGTTTTATATGTAAAGGAAGGAGTTAACCCTTTTCCAAACAAGACCTGGTTTTGACATCGCTAATAGAAAAGGCTTGGGAAAACATTGAAACAAAAGAAGAAACTGCTGATAACCAGCAATTTCTCCATTTGTTCTCAATATTTTCTGTACCATATTCTTACACACACCCTAACTTTAATAACATTCATTTTGTCAATTGTGGCAGTTTTTGAAGAAGATCTTTCTAAAATTTTGCCGTTTGGGAAAGGGTTAATGTATTTCAATTTAATAATTACAGGTATCCACTGAGATACAAAAGAAATGAGATTAATCGTGACACCTGTGTACTTCTGAGCATGTAAAGGGAAATATTCTGGAAATTTCAAAATAAGTTTATATTGTTTACATTGTTAAATAATATTTAATATTATAGTTTCGAGGCAGCGTCAAAGGAATCTCGAAGAATGACGAAGAAAAGCAACGAATATTAAATCCCTCTTAGGGCTCAAATGTCTTTTAAGCCCAAACTTCTAATTCTTTTAACATTTAAATGTGGTAACGAAGATAATTCTTGTTATGTAAATGATACTTGAATTTGCAAGATGGTATGGTGTCTTTGCATATTATTCCTTTCAAATAAAAGCAACAGCACTTATTAGGTGAAGATTTTTGCCAGTGAACAAAAGTTGGTTTGTCCGGATTCTACCATTCTTACGGTCTTCGAACCACGTAAGATAAGTTAGATACAAATACCTACGAAATTATTTAAAATGATAAAAAAATACAAATACCTGTAAGTCTGAAAAGTCCGATTAATATAAGAAAACAAAATATATTCATCTTTAAGTTCAGCATTTAACGTGTAACAAGGAGGTTCGCATTATTCATAATGTCTTTGTACTTATTTCTAACACACATGTTCTAGAGTCACGTTTCTTTCTGCATTTTCAGGACAGTTCACTAAAGAAAGACCATTAAGGTTTGTGTTGAATAAGTTAAAACGAACGAGGCCGAGCTGTGCAGTCGTATTTTTGTATATATGTTCTTTAAGAATGAATTATTAAATCTATGCAATAGATAGTTAAACTCTGCAACATATACAAATTGTGCTGAATTGAAAAGTTTCGATTTGAGTAAGCCTTCCATGAATGTGACAATAGAAAATTTTCTTTATGGACTCAGTGTCGCTCATTTTTGTGCGACTTGTTTTAGTCTTTTAAAAAGATTGAATGAATAGTGATATTGTGAAGAACAAAAGGAACTTATCCGCATGGCCGGTAACAGTTAAAACAATTATAAACGAAATAGTTCGATAAATGGGCGAAACGTGAGACAAAGTATATTACATACCAACCCCTCTTTGGTCAAAGGGAAGGGTTTATTCCCGGAACGTCGAATCGCACCTTTTATAAATGTGTGAAAAGGGGCTACCCGAAGGGGAAAATTATTGAGGGGGGCTGTATGTCGAGTAACTTTAATAGTAAGAAGAAATATAGTAAGAAATCGTATTTTTTTTATTTCGTTTGACAGAAATTTATTTATCGTTTTAAATCTAAAATACATGTATACATAGATTTATATTTTCTATTTAAACCATTACCAGACGGCAATCTATTATACTCCTCCAAATTCAAAGATGTTGCAGACGACAATTAAAACTAAATGAATTTTTTTTACATTTTTTTTCTTTTTGGGAAGAAAATATTGTGGGAAATGAAGAAATTGCTAGTCACACGCAATTTCTTCATTTCCACAATGTTTTCCAAAGTCATTATCTTGTGGGGAGTCGAAAAAAGTCACTATGTGGTAATGGGTTAAGACCTGTTGAAAAAATTAACGTTTTGTTGCAACAAGAAAAATGCGCTGTCAATGGATTTTTTCCTTTTTCTAACCACGTTTAACTCACTTTTATAGTGACACATTTTTAGATTTTTTACCGCACATGGATGAAAACAATATACTTGAAACTATTTATGATTAGTGTACAATATAATTATATAGCACAGAAAATATTGACCCAAAAGGAGAAAATGCTGATAATCAGTATTTTCTTCTTTTGCTTTGATGTTTTCCTAATTGTAACTGTTAAGGGCATGGAGACAAGTTCTTGTTTGGAAAATGGTTAATTATCATTAAAAACCATGTTTACTGTAATCACTGTAAAGTTCACTATCAGCTGATGCTCATATATTTCAATATCACAATATTAATATCACGAATTAAATCACTCTAGATGGAGAAGCTGTGCGGCCAAGTCAGCGAAGGTTATCAAGTCATATTCTCCAGCCTGGTATCTGTCTTTGAGTGTTCTTAGACGTCTGTCGATGTTCATGTAGCGCTTAGCGCGGGGACGGACAGTTCCACCTGCAGATCTCTGGATTCTGTTGATGTCGTTGGCGTTCTGGATGTCTTTGAACATCTGGATGGCGTTGAAGATATTCGGATGGGCCGTGGTCATCTTCTTCAGTTTGCTGTGCCATCCCTCGAGGTTGTTGGTGGTTCTTGGTCCGACAGTACCAAAATGATTCCACACACGTCGGTCGCCTTCCACCCACTGTTCTGTCACATAGTCCGTAAATGTTTCTGTGATGTCAGTAATGTCGTCATCGTCTCTGTCTTCTAAAGTCTGGAACCACATATCTTCTATGGCGTCGAGTGGGACAAGCGGTAATACTGCTGCCCGTCGTACCAGTTTCTTCACGGCAGGGTTGTCTCTGTACTCGTTCTGCAGTCCCGTCGCCTGTACTCGTCGCCAAATACACTGGGTATAATGGAAGAAGCACCCCTGTATAGTGATTCCAGGAAATGAGTCTCTAATAGCGCCCTGGGCAGCAGCCTCGAAATCAAGGAGGGCGGTTGCTGGTTGGAGTCTCAGTCCAATGTCTTCCATCTTCTGTGCGGTCAACTAGAAGAATCGCCGGTAGACTGCCTGACTTTTCCCCGGTAGAAAGGCGTAGACTACTGGTGTCATTACATCGTCTATCTTTATATGGAGCGAGTAGATCTGATGAAACAGTCTTGGACAGCTGTAGAAAGTACCGTCGCAGAAGATCGTGTCGGCAGCAGCTAGATCGTGGAGGTTTTCTGTTGTTGCGAAGGCCATGATTCTCCCATGTTGTGAGTCGTCGTCGAATAGTAGGAATCTGTTGCCGGTTGACGTCTGGGTCCATCTTCCATCCAGGTAAATGTCTGCTGCTGTCTTCGGTAAAGCTGGAGTTTTCTTTCTTCTGGCTCTATACAGGCTGGACTTGGCGCTGTTGAAGGTTGGGATCTTCTCGACGACTTCTCTGGCAGTGTCGTCCCACTCGTTGTCCCGTAGTTTGTTCAACTCTTCAGCGAAGATGGCTGGAACCGGTCTCACACTTTCAGCACATCTCTCTGCTACTTTGTTGATAATCTGTTTGGCGACGACACCGGCACGATCGTTAGCATGGTTGTGCTCGTTTCTTCCAAAACCGATGGGTATGTTGTTTTCTGTGGACAGACCAGCTTTACAACCAGGAAATGTACATCTCCAGAACAGTTTGTCTTCAACTCGTTTGTTGATTCTGTAGATGAAGCCGTCTAAAGTGAGATTCTGTCCGCCTCTTCTGTTTGTAATGAATTCTACGTGAACCTGTGCGTTAGCCATGATTTCGTAACTTGGAATGAAAGTTTAAAGAACAAATTGCTCTTGAAAGATAACCCATTGTTGAGCAATTGTAATTAATACAAACAGTAATTAACATAAACAAACTTAACCAATTAAGCAATTATGAATTTGTTTGATATAAGTGTGTATTGCAAACATGTTCACTGTTTGCTTATACCTTATTTGATCTTTAGTAATGACCATTAAAGTACAATAATTTCGAAGCAATTAATAATTTTTTCAAAGATCATTTTCTTTTACCATTAAATATAAATTGAATATCTCAATTTAAATAATCTTTCTTTATCAGTTAAGATAGATAATCTTTATTTCATAATTACTAAATGATATATAAATAAAATCAGTTTTCCTACATATAGATATTTTTCATACTTTCTTTTTCCATTAAATTATAAATTTAATATCTCAATTGATTTTTTCCCATTTTTTAGATATTGATGTTTTTTTCATATTTCAGTTTCAATATTCATCAATCATAATTTATTTCAACTAACTGTCATAGATATTTAAATATCTATTCGACATTACCCCGTATCGTGCCCCCTAATCCCCTATAGGTAAGAAAATCGATTCGACGTTCCGGGAACACACCAAGGGAAGTTGTGAATGGAAATACAAATGGTTATCATGATGATAACGACAAGTAAAAAGAAATGATAAATTGCAGATATCAGAATGCTATTCCAGTTGGACAATGTCGTACACTGTGTATCACGAAATGCCATAAATAGGTTTTGGTATAGTGAACGGAGAAATATTAATTTGCAAAAACATAAATATGGCAGAAATAGAGAATTATAAAAAAAAGTACAACACTGCAAAACATTCATGAAATAAAATAGTCATTTATGATGAGCAAAAACAATGTATTCAATGCATCTAAATTACCGCCCGTTAAATGAATTGTTTACAAGAATAGGCTAAACATGGCAAAGGGTTTAATACAAATATTCACTGTTCCATAAAATAGAGAAACAATACAAAGTGATTAACATGATCAATTAAAAATTGAACACGTCTTCTGGATTGTATAAACGTTACTATTACCAATACTCTACTCAAGTTTCTATCTTTGGGAAATTAGTAGCCTAGCGTATTTTCAATTTTATTACGTCAAATTCATATATATGGTAGTCAGTCCTATCTTTTCAGATTTCCCTTCCCATTTAAAAGTATAATGGCAGACTTGAAAGACTCCTAGATATACAATCCAAAGAAATGCTAATATTAAAATGACTAGATTCAGATTTTAAGGTTTTATACATTAGAATAAATGCAGCAGACTTGATAGTAACCCAAAACCTTTTTTAGAAGTTTTATTAATATTTTTTCATCGATGTTATAAACAAGGCAAATATTATAATGAACTTAAATTAAACTTTCAGTCGAATGAAGATTGCTCCAATCTGCCGTTTATAGCACACAAGGCCAACATTGTTGAAATCTAAACAAGTTTCCGTTAGACCTTACTTCGTAAAGGGTTGAAACTTTTAAAATGGCGCATACCTAGATACGCGAAATAAATTCGAGAGAACGAACACGTATTTTGCATTTACAATAATATATGGAACGCTAAAATTTTGCAGTTGAACTTGAAAAAACATTATGCAATGAAAATACATAAGTTATGATGGTTTTAACGTTAATATGTGTAAGATAATATCTGCAAGAGAGACAATGTATGGACTAATTGTGATTCTAATCTTATATGGGTATCTTCAACCAGGTATTTGGCACATTTACACTTTCCCAAACAACATTTTAGGGTGATCCATTTCAAAAAGTGTCAGATATGACAAAATAGATGTTATGAAAGATAGAATTTGTGTAAAATATGGCATAGAAAATATTGAGGCAAAAGGAGAAACTGCTGGTTATCAGCAGTTTCTTCTTTTGTTTCAATGTTTTCCCTGACCTTAGGTCTTGTTTGGGAAAGGGTTAAATGATTATGAATCTAAGTTTAATCCTTTCACATACGGCAAACTTACAGACCGGTCCAAACTAAAAGGTTTTGGTTGCAGAGGAAAATTTCAAGTGGTTTTTTAAACATCTCGTCGTTCTTTTTGAGTAGATAATATTGTGGAAAATATGAAGAAATTGCTTGTGACCAGCAATGTCTTCATTTTCCACAATGTATTCCAAAGTCATCATCTTCTGGGGAAGTCAAAAGGAGTCGCTCTGTGAGAATGAATTAAACCAATTACTAGACACTCAATTCTTCCAATCTACAAATCACGTTTTTGAAACAACGTGTATCCGATAGGGCAGGATTGTTTTTATTTTTCATGCAACTTAATAAATTTTACATTCTCCACGCTGCAAGAATATCCATTCATTATGTTGTAGCTTTTGGTCAGTGCACGTTCGACGCAACGTTTAACGGCAGCACGTGGCACGACAGCACGCGCGGTGACGTCACTTTCACGGACACTGTGATGTCAAAATGGACGCACTCTCCAGCGACGGTACTAGAGTTTCCAACATGGACGTGCGTCAACTATACAGCTGGTTCCATTATGGTGCTTAGGTAGGGCCCACGTATCTTTAAGCCAAACGACCGTTTCTCTTAAACTATTAAATTGCTGCATTTTATCCCATTTTATGTTTCATTTGTAGGCTCATATTCTAAAAATTGATTTTTTTTCAAGTTATTCCAACCATTATTAGATACTTAACCCTTCGTGCAACTTCAGGCGTCATCTGTTGTAACAGAAATTTGTGGGCCTACGTATCCAGTTAACAAAATGAAAATCGTGCTTTTTGATCATTTTTCTTTATGAATGGTTTTGACAAGGCGGCTGTATAAATGGTTTTGACAACCATATCTAAACCGATTGTGGTTTAGATAGGCCCTATCTTCTAAGTGGAGAAATGTTGAAAACCAGCAGTTTCTACTTTTTCGATCAAGGTTTTGAGAGATATAGTGTAAATTTCTCGTATTTCTCGTATATTCTACGCTGTCTTTTTTGTCACCGCCAATGGCTTTCAGATTGGGATAGTCTACAATTGTAATCCTTGAGAAGTCTATTTACGAACCGATCTTTATTGTGTTTTGGTTTTGTTTTTCAGAACAACGAACCAAGTCAGCATAACTACAGGTTCAGCATACGCATATGTTTGTATGAAATTGACAGCAATTACAGGATTCTCTTTTTCCTACTATCTACAAAGTCGTAAGTGCATTCTTCTGTCAATTCGTGCTACCTATGTAAGGAAAATAAAGAAGTGCTTAATTAAAGCGATTATATTAGATATTTTCTTCAGTCGTGTAACAAGAACATACGAATCTTTTAAAGATATTTTCAATTTTAATCATGAATGGTATTCTACATGTCATTTGATACATGTAACACCAATAATGGCGAAACACTTGTCTTACATTGATCGATGCTTTTCGGGAAATACATTTCTTCACTTACTCCAAATTATATATGATTTCAATGTATGGAGCAGTTCTCATACAGTTTTTTGTGTGTGCGTTATTTCAGTTCAACAGCCTGAACTAGCGTACGAGAGAGTCACAATAAGCTCTTTATCCACTCTTACACAGGCGGACGTATGTGATGATCAGATATCCGTGCCGGCTGTAGAATACCACGTCCTAGTAAAGTCAGGTAATGGTGGCATTTTACACGAGTTCTTGTAATGGTTATATTGCATAACATACAGATATCATGCATATGCAGTTTAAAAACTGGGCATACAGTTTTAAAACTGGGCATACAGTTTTGAAACTGGGCAAAGTTCCATATACCCAGTTTTAAAACTGTTCAAGTTCTTAATTTGTGCACAACATGTACACTTGTACGGACAAATGTTCACTTGCACATACAGACGGACGTATGTGATGAGAAGATATCTGTACAAGCTATAGAGTACCACGTCCTAGTAAAGTCAGGTAATATTGATATTGTCACGTTTGTAATAGTAGAAAAGTATTGTTTGTACATGATGCATATAGGCTACATGTACTCGTATAGACAGGTGAACGGAAGTTTGTTGCGAGATTTTAGTAGCGGCATAGTTCTCGAATAATGACCTGACAGGGCATCCCTGGCTTTTAGCCAGAGATGCTCTGCCAGGTCATTCATCGTGACCTATAACAGAGTGATGTTTGCTTGTAAAATCCCAGATTAATATGAAAATACATTTATACCATGTTTACTGCATAAAAAGGTCTGACGATGTTAGGAGAATTGATCATTTGGGAAGCAACTCTCCCAACCTTTGTAGACGTTTTTTAACACAATTTGCTCGTACAATGTACGGGTAATTTTATCATGGTGTTGCTGAATTCTATCTTTATGTCATCTATGTCTTGCCAAATAGAATTTCTTTTAGATGTTATGGCATTTAAGTATTCTTAAGATCCTCCACTCTGAAGATGTAAACGCATATGATTAAAAAAATAAACAATAAGATTTACTTACTGTCATTTAATTTTATATACTAGAACAAAAAACGCAACTTCCTTTTCAATTCCTTCTTACGCAAAGACATCAAATCAGATTTAAACAAAATATAATGCATTTAATGCAATAACATTTGGCATTGTAAAGTTCACAAAATTTTGTTTGTAGTAAATTCCATTAATAAGAAAACACCCAGTTTACACCGGGCGTCAACACAATTTGACAAAAAGTGTATGCAGGTCGAAAAACACAATCTGTTTCGCTCAGTTTGGTCCGACATTCGAATGTTGTGAAGTCCATGCGATTTATTAGCGGTCTCCGTTGTAATATTAAACCTATCCCATATGTGGGGTTAACTCGATGATGCGGTCCTGCCTTGACGCCATATCTCTTTCACATCCGCTCCGTGCTCGATCAGTTATGGCCCCATTGAGAGCCAACAGCATACACAGTTGAAAATGTGTCGATTTTTTGCCCCATCAATGTCTTGCAACAACATTTTTACTTTTTCCACCTAGCAACATCCGAACTGCAGCTTGACGCTGGTTTTGGCATAGCCGTGCTATGCATAGGGTAGTGAGAAGTGTATGAACGCCTTGATCTCTTCTTTGTCTATGTTTAGCTTGTGTTTGAAGAAAATTTGTTTTGATTAAAGGAATTTATAAAACACGGCAAGGGATAATCAGTTTTTAGCAATTTACTATGTATCAAGTGATGAATTTATGACATCCTAAGAAAATGACACTATATTTATGCGTATGGATGGGGGTATATAAAAATGTACTCAATAGTCCTTAATCACATTTTGTCGAAAATATTAGGACAAATTAGGGTTGCGTATCTTTTTTGTCCTAGTATGCTTTGTTATATCATAGCTCACGATAAATGATTATCAATATGAAAACGTGACTGGCTCATTTACCTCCCATTTAAAACTGATGGACCAAGAATGTGTCATATCTTTTTTATCGCAGGTTTCGAGCGTAACGCCGCTGTACGTTGTCCCGAGAGTTTGCTGTTTTCCGCTGATTACGTATATTACGGCAGCGACGGCACCACGGCGTGCGCTACGTCAGCTGACGTCTGGAACGTGTGTATTGACAAATCGCTGATGACGTTCGATTACAACACCTGCTCTCAACAAATAGCTTTTTCAGGTAAGACTACACAGCTTCATTAATTGCTACTATAAAGAAAAGTTGGTAACATACAAGAAATTCTATCTCAATGTCTTTTAGGCAAAATTTGCGAACCTCTGTTGAAATAAGATCATAGTTTCTCTAAAATTAGCGTTAACAATTTCACTGAATAGCTCAGTAGACCAATGATACTAACAATGTTCTATATATAAGAAAACTGTGATAAAAACAAAGACATTTATAAAATAATGCTTTAGCATGCTAGTCACCGCAAACGTTTATTTTTTGACTATGTTAACTTGAGACTCATAGCATATTCAATGACCCAACTTCAGAAGCGCTAATACAAATATCATAACAGAGATTGTTCCGGCTGGTCACAGTAATTTTGGTGTTCAACCTCCTTTTTGGACCAATGAAATTGCAATATATTTTAAACTTTCGCCGCTTTATTTCTCACAAACGAGCTACCCGCTAGTTTATGTGACGTCTATACATAGCCACACCCCCGTGTCCAATAAACGCTAGCGAACAAAGTAGATTGTACACGATATAAACATCCAATGCGATGCGCGCATTTGAATGTTTATTTCGCCTTACTATACAGCCACTATCTAAAACGGAAAGTCTAAGTCTAAATATGAAAAACGATAATTATTAAAATATCCTTTATTTGTTCGATTTTTTTCTCATTTTAACCTCTCAGCAAGCGGCGTATTATGGTGTGTAGGCTCTGTGTCCTCTAGTTACGACTATACACTGGTCTATAACAACGATACAACCATAAATGGAGTAACGACAGAGAGGTTCTCTTGTATAGTAAGTAGGATCCATACGGCTTGTGGAATTTTGTTCATATTTTCCAACTGGAATATCAAACCATGCATATTGATGATGAAAGAAAGCATGGTAACAGTAAGTTCTTTTCAAAGCCAATAGATTCTGACGGTTATGATTATAATGATTTCTTTCGTTTTCCTTTTACATGAATGTGCAGGTCTGTGTCTCACGTATGAACCAGCAGTCATACGTACGTTTCTATAGCCTAACTGCTTTATTGGCTCATAACTGTTCTTTTTTGCTGACCCGTATACCAAACGACAACATTGATTTTTAATCGTAACAAAATGTTTATTCTAGGTATCAGAAGGCACCCATACGTATGTTTCTATCGCTCCACGTAATTGCTCCATAGACCAAACTCCGTTAACATTCGCCAAAGACCTGACACAAAATACGGACATAGGACACCGGCTCGTGTTGGGAACAAAATATCGTAAATATATAGTCTAATCATGATATTCTGGCACATATTTACATAATTTACCAATGTAAATATGGGAAACCGTTCAAAGCTTTTCAATATAATTTTGCACGTGTTGGTCCAATCTTGCAGGCGTTACATATCTGCAAGATTCGAACAAACGCGTTCAAAATTACATTTGTTTTGGAGTCCGGTATTGTGTTGTTTACATACTATAGTGGTACCATCAACATTGAGACTCAAATGTACTTTTTACTACTGACTGTCCTGCGTGAGAGGGGTGTTGTGATTACATCTAACGGTAAACGCCTTCTTAAAACCACGACGTTTACATACCTGGTTTACCTGTCCAGTTTGACTCGTCTGTCCAGAGGTCATGGTTTATTTATAGATAGATTTTCACATGTATAGACGGCGAGATTTGACCCGGCAGAGCAGACCAAGCAGAAAGATCAACAGACTTATCGTCCAGGGGTGATAGGTTCTCGTGATTTGCCGAACACTTCCCATGCTTCGCTATTTACAACTAATAATCATATTATTCGACGACTTAACAGTACGTATTTTCACGTGCATACATTTGTCGCGTCATCTTAAAAGGGTAATTGGTAATACTGAATATGCATAAATGCCGATTCTGCTCAGCCTGTGTCATCTGTACGGTATGACCAGGATGTGAATTGTATTTTTAATATTTTTGGAGATTACGCCTATCTTAATGATTAACTTTACTAAAAAATTCTATCCAAATGGACCGCGGTAGCTTAACATTTTTTATTTGGCTAGAATAGAATGGCGGCACAATGTTGTATAACGGATACAGTGCACGCCTTTACGTAAATTAACGACGGGCCATTCCCATCTAAACTGGACAATAAACTTTTCCACTTTTCTGTACAGTTAAGGTCACTCTGCCGGGTCAATTATTTTCCTCTTACCATGATATCGTGATCGGTTTCTTCGCTGTCTCCAATAATTTTGAAACTTGAAATCTTATGTAGAAATTAACAAAAAGTGTATTTCTAAATAAATTGTGTTCATCTATCAATTGATTATTCATCTGAATTCTGATTAATAAAAAATGTGTTTATTCATTAAAATACTCGTAATATCTTAATAATAACTTGAATATTGTGGTTTTTTTTATAATCAAAAAACCGAATCCTTCAAAAATGCCACGGTAACTACAACTCATTTAAGTTGTAGTTACCGTCGTTTAGAAGCAAGCAATGTACCGTAATTCTTTTCAATGCTGTTTTCGCAAATTTTAATGTTTGTTCTATTCTATCATGAGCATTTGACAATATTTACTGTTTTTTCTTCTATTTTTCAGAAACTTGTGGTAAGTACAAGCTTAGATTAAATTTCATATTAGTGCTGTTCAATATTGAGTTGAATTGTGGTTATTTATCCTCTCCCAAACAAGACTTGGTTTTGACGTTCCTGATACAAATTATTTGGGAAAACAAGAGAGAAAAGGGAGACAATGCTAATGTTCTACTTTCGTCTCAATGATTTCTGTGCTATATGAATGTAAAAACCCAGTTTTTAGCTCCACTGGCCTTCAGGCCAGCGGGCTATTGTCATGGCGCTGTGTCCGTCGTGCGTGCGTCCGTCCGTCCGTCCGTCCGGTCGTCAACTTTTTCTTTAAAAATCTTCTCCTCAGAAACTACTTGATGGATTTCAATCAAACTTCACAGGAATGATCCCTAGGTGGTTCTCTATCAGATTCCTAAAATTGATTCTGATTGAACCAGAAAGTCTGGAGTTATCTGCCCTTGAATTAAAAATGGCTGTTTTGACTTTGTTTTCACTCTAGCCACTACAAATATTTATCAATCAAGACAAAACTTTGTCAGAATGTTGGTGCTGATAAGATCTTGCCTGAGTGCAATTTTCAGCTTGATCTGAATATTATGTCTTGAGTTATGTGCCCTTGAAATTGGCAAAATTACCATTTTTGACCTTATTTTTACTCAAACAACCATAAATATCCACCAATCAACACAAAACTTTCATGTAATCTTACAGGCCATAAGATCTTGCATGTGTGTAATTTTCAGCTTCATAGGAATCTTAAATCATGATTTATCTGCCCTTGAATTTGACAAAATTGCTGTTTTCGACTTTGATTTTACACTCTTTACATCCACAAATGTTGAACAATCAGGTCAAAACTTAAACAAGATGTAGGTGAAGTTAAGATCTTGCTTTAGTGTGATTTTTAGCTAGATAAGAATATAAAATCCTCAGTTATATGCCTTTCAACTTGACAAAATTGCTAATTGTGACTTTTTTTCACTCTAACTCTAATAAAGACAAAGCTCAGTAACCAATTGATCATATATGAATGTATGTTCAGCTTTCTAGTTACTTTGTAATTGCTTTAAGAGCAACAAGTATTGAAAAATTTAGTTAAAACTTGGACTTGATATTACCAGAAATTCAGGTTTCATCAGCCATTTGCATTAATTTTGGAATATGGTATTTCCCCGAATCTATTTTTAGCTCAAAATCTATTTTTAGAAATATGAAATATTTTGGAGTAATCAATGGTCTGTTAACTTAAGATCTGTTTGGAAGATGGACAATTTTAATTGCTGATATCATCCTAAGCTGGAATGTTCTACCATTTCCTTTTACCCTTTCTCAAATGGCAAACATATATTTTTACTTTCTTTTCTTCAAGAACCAAACATTTTGAACAATCCAGTTTTGTAATTTTCTTTTTGTTCTATGAAACACAAGCATTGAACAATCTAATCAAAACTTGGATTAGATATTCAGGCCTGTGGAGCGACTCAAGACCTTCAGGTCTTCTAGTTATTATCAGTTTTGTTGTCTACAGCAGCCTTCAAATGATATCATTGTAAATATAAGCCGCTTGTGAAAATATAAGATATCGATTTCATTCTGTTTTTGTTAGCAGTGACAAATGTGTCATTCTTTTGAGATTTTTAACCCTTTTCCAAACAATACCTGGTTTTGACGTCCCTAATAGAATTTGATTTGGAAAACATTGAGGCAAAAGAAGAAACTGCTGATAACCAGCACTTTCTCCTTTTGTCTCAATATTTTCTATGCCATATTTTACACAAATTATATCCTTCATAACTGCCATTTTGTCATTTGCGGCAGTTTTTGAAGCGGTTCATCCTAAAATTTCGCCGTTTGGGAAAGGGTTAAATGCCACCGACCTTCATATTTTAGAATCACGTAACAACAACAACAACAACAACAACAACAACAACAACAACAACAACAATAACTGCAGACAATAATTATATTAGTTATTCACTTCATACGCGACCGATTTGAAAATGGTTTAGAGCACAGTATATACAAGCGGAAAATTGCCAGCTGGATTTTTTAGATGTAGTACATGTACATATTTTAAACAACAGCTGATAGAAAAAGTTATGGACGTTCAATATACTCTTTATTATGTGTTGTATAAAAGACCGATCCCATCCAGCCAATTCACGGCGTTTTTCCATCATTTAATGATAACAATATTCAAATATCTCGCTTATCAAAATAATTGAAGTTTTACACTATTGGTATTGTTGTTTGTTGTTGTTGTTATCTTTGTTGTTGTTTTCTTATGTGATTCCCTGCTGTGATATAATGACACAAGCTTTCTTATTTGTGTCCTGCAGGCCCGTAGGAAGCAATTTCATATTGGGGGGGGGGGGGGGGGCTAAAGCCCTTGTCCTGAATATTGGGGGGGGGGGAGGGGGCTAATTTGAAATTTCTCAAAGTTTTCAGTGTAAAATTAAGAAAATTCTGCAATTTTGGTCAACTTTGGGGGGGGGGGGGGGCTTAGCTCCCCCTAGCCCCCCCCCCCCCCCCTGTTCCTACGGGCCTGTCCTGTCACACTAAAAGGGGCCTTATGTATAATCCATGAAACCAAATTTCAAGAAACGGACCAGACTCAGCAGAGGACAACCAGAGACGCGTTCTTTAGAGCGATATTTTTTTTTAAAGATTTCTTAAGGTGTTTTGGATAAAGCGTTTTTTAAGACGGAGACTTTGACCGAGCTGTTCCGAATGCTTCATATTTATATACAAATGACGTCATCATGACGTCATTTGTATAAGGTATGGAACATCCGGAACACCGCGGTTTATGAATTATGGAGTGCCCGGAACAACTCGGTCAAACCTCTTTTATATTGTTTGTACAGAGTTGACCGAGGGGTTCCGCACGAAGTATAAGGTAATGGCGCCTCCCATTGAGCGTCTTAAAAATTTTGCTCGAAAGAACGCTTTATCCTAAAATATCTTAAGAAATCTCAAGATATCTCAAGAAATCTCGCTCTAAAGAACGCACCTCTGATGTCGTATTTGAAAAGTGAAATTAGAGAAAAATAATATAGATTCAGAAATTACCAGACGTTCAGAGATTGAACAGTTTCAATCCTAGTCAGTCTGCGCGGTCCGCACATACTGACTAGGGTCGAAATTTTCAACACTTCCATGAAGTCCTTTTTCCCGCAATTGGTGACATTTTTTGAAAGCTTGTCATTATAGCATTATTTTAGAAGCTTAAAACAACTCGAATTGCCATCAAAATATCTCAAATTATTTGTACGAAGTATCCATGCAAGTACTTGATTTTAAACAAGCTGCAGTTACGAGGTTTTTGTTGAAAAGAGACAATTTGTAATGTTTTCGTTGCAGGTGACGAGGATGACGGTGGTTTAAGCCCAGGAGCTATAGCGGCCATCGTTCTGTCCGTGTTGTACGTTATATACATGTGGTCTATCTCCACAATAATCATCATCGTCATCATCATCTGGATGTTGTTTCAATTCTTCGTGATAATTCTGGAACTAACCGGACAATACGAATACAGAAAGAGCCCAACGCTCTCTTATATTGACCTTCCAGAACCTAATGTTGAATTCGGACCAACGTACAAAGACTCGGTAGTAAGTCCCTCGGACGTTGATATCAAGAAAGGTGAAAAACTTATAAAACCTGGCACTTTACAGCCGATACAAGAGAATGGTAAAGAAGTTAATTCTGTAGAGAAAGTGAAAGAAACTAATGGCCATATAGTGAACAATGGTAAAGACAAGTTTATCAGTGAAAGCGAGATGGAAGAGTTCAAGAACAAATCTGTGCTTCCAGCCATTCATAAGAAAAGTCTAACACCTCGGTGGAAATAGAGATATCTTTTTAACCCATTACCACACAGTAACTCTTTTTGACTCTCCAAGAGATAAAGGCTTTGGAAAACATCGTGGAAAATGAAGAAATTGCTTGTGGCAAGCACTTTCTTCATTTCCCACAATGTTTTCTATGTAAAAAGACCGAAAAATGTGAAATTTCATTCATTTGAAATTGTCGTCTGCAGGATCTTTCAATTTAGATCACGCTAAAATTTTATCGTTTGGTAATGGGTTAATTAACTCACTCCCACATTGTCAGTGTTATTGTAAATCCTCGTTACCCAAGCATGATTAAAGCGGGAGATACAAGGTTTTGAAAAAAAAAAAAAAAAAAAAAAAACACCGACGATATAATTACGCATTTTGACGCCCTACGAGAAAAAACGTCCCTTGAAAAAATTGTGGTAAATGAAGAAATTGATTGTAATAAGCAATTTCTTCATTTCCCACAATGTTTTCTTCACAGAAAGACGAGAAAATGTAAAATTCCATTTACTTCAAATTATTGTCGGTAACATCTTCGAGTTGGGAACTGTCTGAAATGTTAACGTCTGTTAATGTGAAACAAACTTACAATGTAACCGCTTTTAATACAATACTTAATATTACAAGAACAATATTCTATGTAATCAACGTTTTCTGAGTTGAGGTTGTGAGGTTCGCTTGTTTACCCAATGATTTCATTTGCTCCTTCTGGTCTGAAATAATTTAAGACAGAACAATTACAATCGAAACTCGCTGTGTCGAAGTCACACGAACATCATTTTACCTCGAGATATCCGGAGTTCGACTCACCCGATATTATTCATTTTCTATTTAGATTATATTTTATCATTTTGCTCCTCATCAAATGCGTTTATAATTGAAATATAGTAGAAAAAGGAAAGAAATTACTTGATACGAGCATTTCTATCCCTTTTCCTGCTATACTTCAATAGCTAAGTTTATTTTGAAAAATATTTTTGAAAGATAGTGAAATATAGTTCGTCCAAGTTGTCTTAACCCATTACCACACAGTGACTCTTTTTGACTCCCCTAACTCAAATGGCTTGGGAAAACATTGTGGAAAATGAAGAAATTGCTTGTGACAAGCAATTTCTTCATTTCCCACAATGTTTTCTACCAAAAAAGATCAAAAGATTTTAAATTTCTTTAACTTGAAATTGTCGTCTGCAACATTTTTTAATTTGGACCAGTCCAAAATTTGTCGTTTGGTAATGTGAAAAAGGGTTTAATATTTTACGTCGTTCCCAAACGATAAAAATTCTGTCTTTTCGACAGAGCAAAACTATTCCGACAAAGAAGACATATTTTTCATTTCGTTTTCTTTTTTTCATTTTTTTCTCATTTATTTATTAGACCTGTGTAAGTGTATCTAATTATGAAATTATAATAATCAACATTAAGATTGTCGATTATTGTTCTACATAATTATAAAACAAGTTTATTACGACTGATGTGCATTTTGTGACTTGAATCAAAGGGAAGTTTAACCTCCCCTGGCCCTTCCCCTTAAAACTCTGTTTGTTTTTTGCGGTATTTACTTAAAATCCTAGTCGAAATTTTAAGATAGTCAATATTTTCTACTTTAGACATCCACATTGTCGTCTGTATGAGCTTTCAAGATGGTACTATTCCGTAAAGTCAATCCAATATCACACCGCTTTCGTTCGTAAATGCCGTAACTACAGCTTATTCAATCTGTAGTTTACGACATTTTCGAACTTAACAGACAAAAAATTACCTCATTTCGCAGACAGCTTCCATTTTATGGCTGCAAGGATAATCGTCCCATTGGTACCCGGCAGAGACAGCGAACACAGCACAACCCTCTCTATCCCCGCCCCCTGGAGCGCCAGGAAACCAATCGGTGAAGGTCGCTACGTCATTAGTGTCCGACCAGCGCCATACAGTATCAACAGCCTCGTCCGTCAAGCCAATCCAACGATTCTCGTCTGCATTAAATTCAAAGGGTTATATAAAACGTTTGTATTTCTGATTTCATTTGACACGACACTGGCATTTATGCAAGATATGTATATACTTTGCTAATAGCCTTAAGTACACCAAATGTACTAAAATCGTAGTGCACGGATATAAAAGGAATGCAAAACAATGTGTGATTATACGTTTTTTTAAAGTCTCAAGACTTTAATTTATAATGAAAGTTAGATATGTGCTTTGTCAAATGAAATCGGGTATAAATGTCTAATTCTACATGTAGCTCCCGCTTACAAAATCTTCCCGATTAAATTTGTCCACATGTATTCAGCGAAATTATCATCGCATGCAATGTTTGTAATTTTGTGCGAACGCTCTTTCAATCGGCAAAATCTTTAAATTTCAAAAATAAAATTTCAGAATAAAAACCAAACTGTATTATATACAAACCCTTCATTCCTGCCATGGCATTTTTCAGGAACAAATTCTCCAACCGGGATCCAACGTTTACCATCTGGGCCTTATGTTGTTGACAATAGTGCTGTAAGAAAGAACTCAACCTAGATCTATATAGTCTGATCGCAATGTTATTGCATGTCGTCGCTTTTCAACGAAAACCTTGTATCTGCAGCTTTAAAGCTGCAGATACAAGGTTTTCGTTGAAAAGCAGTGATATATTCATTAAATTCAGGTCTTGCTTGCAAAACGGTTAAACATTTCGGTCACGTTTAAACATACATGTATATATGCATCAGCTGTTGGTATAACAAATGGTTTGATTTATGGAAAATGAATTTATGGAATCTCGCTGCGCTTTTATTAGGTTTCTTTTTGCTTTCTGACAGTGGAAAAACGCATCTGTGTGAGTTCACACATGCTTATGCTATACGAAAAAAAGATGCAAAAGAACAACATTGAACTAGGTTTATCAGATAATTATTTTAGAGCTAATCTACGTGTAATTACCCCTGTTTCCACGAAGGTCATAAGATGCTGGTGACTAAACAGATAACAAGATCCATTGTAAGCGATCCATGTGTCCGGACAGCAGGTTGCTTCACTTGAAATTATAACTGAAAAGAAAGGCTGATATCGCTCCTATTTATGTACATCTGGATGTTCGCACAAACTATAGTTCGATCGTCTATCGGGAGTGGCAGTTGTTTACATTTTGTTTTCATGAATTATACCGTAATTAACGCGATTAACTATGTATCAATAATCTTTAACAGGTAATTTATCTCATAACTTGATTTAAATCTCAAATCATTAGCCTGACAACCGTTTGTAAATGAAAAAGCCCATTGTTTATCTGCCACTCATTTTAGAACATCTTTAGTATCCATTCGTGTCAGTCTGTCTGTCCATTGATTTACTATATCGTCATTGTAAATGCAAAACCTCGTATCTCGTTTTTTGGAAAATTTTAAAGGGGATTGGAAAAAGTGAATAACTTTTCCCAAACTGACATGTTTCACATGTACTTTAAATTTGGACATGTTGTTCGCAGGTAATGTGTAATTAATACTGACCAGTAGAAAAATCTCAAAACTCTCGAGAATCGTCTTAACCCTTGCCCAAACAAGACCTGGTTTTGACGTTCTTACCATGATAGGCTTTGGAAAACATTGAGACAAAAGAAGAAACTGCTGATAACCAGCAGTTTCTCCTTTTGTCTCAATATTTTCTATGATGTATTGCACACAAATCCCTTCCTTTTTAATATCAATTTTTTTCCTCTTCAGCAAATTTTGAATAGGACGACCCTAGAATTTCGTCGTTTGGGAAAGGGTTAACTGGGCACACAAGTTTGTACTTTGAAAATAGTATCAATCGACATACGAGATTAAATGCATTTACACTGATGATGATTATTCTCTTACTGTCACAATTCAAGTCGGGAGTAAATTCAGACTTACCATGTACGAGTGTGTAGTTTACAACTGAGTTCTTGCAAAGGACGAAATCAAACGAAGAAAACTTTCAGTGTTATACCATAGGAAATATTGAGAAACAGAAGTAAATTCTGTTTATCAGCATTTTTTATTGTTTGTTTCAATATTTTCCCAATTCTATTCCACCAGGTCTTGCTTTGGAAAGGGTTAACTGGTTTCAAGTTCGATCCTGAATAGCGGAGTTTGATCTGGATCTTTTCACGGTCATACACACCAGGCACAAGTACTTGTGTATAGCACGAGTATTTTACAGGACGCAAGATCAGTGGGGACTTGTATAAGTTTCTTTATAATCTCCATTTTTAAGAGATATCATTCCCATTTTGATACAATATAAGAAAAAAAGAAAATATTGAGGCAAAAGTAGAAGTACTGATTAACAGTTTTTTTTCTTCTTTTGCCTCAGGATTAATCTTCATGCCTCTTGTATTTCAATAAAAAACATTATTATAATTCTAGATTGACCTTTAAAATTACACAACAGCCCATCCGATTGGCCGAGACATACGTCTCGTCCAATCAAATGGCTTGTAATGTAATTTGGATTTAGACAATTAATTTAGAGTCGTTGGTGAATACGGATCTAGGTCTTGTTTTGGAAAAGAGTAGGCATCAAAGGCTCTTGTGTTACAATATGTCTACATACTATATCTAGATATAAAGGTATTACATCCATCATTAGATGCCAAACTCTTCGTGCAACTTCGGGCGTCATCCGTGAAATCGAACATTAATTATGGTAAATCCTCGTCAATTTCATGGCGTCATTCATCGTAACGGAAATTGACGATGTAATACCATAGTTATTTTCCGAGAGCCATCCATGACAACAGAAATGGACGAGAGATGCCCTCGTTGATTTTCGGTACCGCGGATGAAGCTGAAGTCCGGAACTGATTTGAATTAGGTTTGAAATAGAGAAGGTGGACAAACGTCACGCATTAGATGGACGTGGTGGATTTTAAAAAAAGCTAATAAAAATGTTGTTGAAGATCAACCAAACTTTTGGTTGATCTTCAATAACTTTGTTATCAGATATTTTTTTAAAAAAATCCACAATGTTCAGCTTATTTCTGTCATTTCCCACCTTCCCTGCTTCAAGCCGAATCTAAATAGATGAAGTATTAACAAAATATTGAAGATTACCTAAAATTCTGAGTCACGTGATTATCCATCGTGCTAATGATGGATGGAATGCCTTTAAAACCTTACCTGTACAACAAATTAAAACCACCAAGAGAAGAAAAAGCATAACCAACTTAGTTGTACACATGTTTATTTACATATAATTTCAAGTCAACAAACATTCGTGTATAACAATTCTTATCTTGCTTATTTGCAAGAGAAACCTAGTTCCATCTATTAGTTTGAGAAACTATTATGTCAAATTTTAGGAGACATGACCTTCAATAACCTTAACCCATTACCAAACGACACAATTTGGACTGTTCCAAATTCAAAGATGTTGCAAAAGACACTTTCAAGTTAAGAAAATTTAAAAATAATTGGTCTTCTTTTGTAGAAAACATTGTGGGAAATGAAGAAATTGCTTGCCACAAGCAATTTCTTCATTTTTCCACAATGTTTTTCAAAGCCATTATTTTGTAGGGAGTAAAAGAGAGTCTTTGTGTGGTAATAGGTTAAACTGAATCCAAACAAGACTATTTTGACGTCCCTATTAAAAGGGCTTGTGAAAACATAGATACAAAAGAAGAAAATGCCGAGAATTAGCATTTTCTCCTAATTCTATTTTCTCTTTTGACTTAATATTTTCTGTGCTTTATTGTAGGCCTACATAAATCCCGTTTTAATCAGCATTCATTTCATTGGGTCTGTCGTCTGCAGCAGCTTTCGAATTTAAACAGTCAATTTTTTGCTATTTGGGAAATGGTTAAAACTTAACATTGCTTGTTAACCATGCAATTACATGTAATTATATAAAACAACATTTTTTAGGACTATGGTGGTGGACTATTCGCTCTTTTATCCAACAATTTCGTTTTCGTTTGCTGATCCAGGCCTGAAGTTAGAATAAAGATATTGCATTTAATTTTTTTTTTAATTTGTAAGTCGTCATTCCAAACGGGAACTTAGAAATGGGATATCCATAAAACTACATTGTGAGAAAGAGATCAGATTTAGCAGGCGTCAACCAGAGGCCCGTTCTCTAGAGCGAGATATTTCAAGATTTCTCAAGATGTTTTAGATAAAGCGTTTTTTAAAAAACCTAGTTTATGACCGAGGTTTTCCATAATGCTCCATACTTCATACAAATAACGTCATGATGACGTCATTTGTTTGAAGTATTGAGCATTACCATGGTGTCATGGATCATTCGGAACAACTCGGTCAATTCTCTCTTATAATGTTTCTACAGAGTTAATCGAGTGGTTCCATACGAAGTATAGTGCAATGGCGCCTCCCATTGAACGTCCTAAAAATCTTGCTCGAAAGAACGCTCTATCCTAAAACATCTTTTAGAAATCTTAAAAAATCTCAAGATATCTCAAGAAATCTCGCTCCAAAGAACACGCCTCAGATGTCGCATCTGGAAAATGAACATTATGATAAGATAGAAAAAACAGCCTGTATCCAGAAATTACCTTTTTGTGAAAAGTTTTTATCCTACCTACCCCTACGAAAAGTTAATTTAAGTTCAAGAACTGTTCTAAACGTTAAATGGTACTTCTAGAACTTCTCTAGAACAGTTCTAGAAGTGCCATTTAACTTTCTGGAACGTTCTAGAATAGTTCTAGAACTAGAAATGTGCTATTTAACCTTTTTGCAGGGGTAGTCAGTCTGGAAAGTGCGAACAGACTGACTAGGATCGATCCTTTTTTTTCGCTTTTCATGAGGTCCTTGTTTAGCTTGACTTTTTTTTATTCCCAAACGGAATTGATCAAGGATCTGATTCTTGACAAAAAAGTCTATTGTAGCATTTGATTACAACAAGGATCTAGATCAGCATGTGAATCTATCTAGACACAGACTGATCAAGATCCATGATGTCCTTCATAGCTTCTTTATGAACTCAAATGTAAAAGCACATCATGAATTATGATTAGATGGCTCATAGGCACAGGCTGATCCAGAGACTTCGTAGTTTTAAGGTAGTTCGTCGTCCCTTATTAGATTCGCGCGACGGCGGAATTATTTTAGCGACGTCGAAAGCATTCGGCGGTGGAACTTTGCTGGTCACCGAATGTTTACGACTGCGCCAGAATAAGTTCGGATACATAACGAAGGCGCTCGAAAAAATCTGATGTTTTATTAATCTGTTACATTTTGTATTTTAACAAGGCTAATTGTGGTACTTATCGAGGATTTTGTCAAGTGGTTAAACTGCTTGCTCAAGATGCATTTTAAATCCTTTCCTTGAAAAGACGTGCTTTTTACATCTCTTTGAAAGAAAGACTCAGAAAATATGCAAAAAAGAAAGAAAGAAAGGAAAATAAAGTAATGACCACTAACCTGTTATCATTCCTATAAAATTTTCAAAATGACAAATGATCGATCGTACACATCATTTTTTATCTGCAATATCTTTGAAATTTGAAGTTTTTTATTTAGATCTAGGTCATTATTTTAAAAGGGGTCAAAAAGTTATTCTTCGTTATTTTGTAAGGCGCAGACAAATTAGTCTATAGTTGTTTATTATTGCAATTAGACGGGAAAAATTTCATGCGGGATCAACTTAAATAGATGCCAGGAAAATGAAGTTTATTTTGATTCTAACGTTATTCATGATACTTCAGGTACATAGTGAAGGATCTAATAGGCGCTTTCTAAAGCAATTGAGGAATTTCAGGCGTGAAGTAAGAGGAGATTTGGAAAAAATCGAAACCAACATTTCTATTTTATTTGATACTATGAAGGATTTAAAGAAGTCGGGAATAACTGTCCATGAAGATCCGCGTGGTAACGAGACTGGTAAACAAGACAGGAAATGTGCAGTGGACTACAGGCAAGATATAGATGAAGTAAAACAAGTCAATGCTGCTATTCTAAAGGCATTGGAATCGGAAAAACGACTAAACCGCCAATTACAAAATAAGCTTCAAGCCGTTGAAAATGTACTTTCAAATATTGTTGTAGATATGTATACATTTGTATCATTTATGACTAACGTAAAACAAACCATAACAGAGCGACCCAAGGACTACACAGACTTTTCTGCACAAACAACATTAACAGTGACAACCACCGAAAACAACAAAAAGAAAAAGAAAGAGCTTGGTTACGATTACATAGAATACGGTCCTTATGATGCTTATTACGATTCCATGGTCAAAGATACGACACCCAGCAATCCAGGTTCCACACGCAAAGTGTTATTAGTGACTTCCTACTGTACAAAACAGAAGGAAAGCGGAGTCTTTGGTATTTATCTAGAACACAAAAACGCGATCCTGAACGTATATTGCGACGCTGAAACGGACGGCGGAGGTTGGATCGTCATTATGCGACGCCAGGACGGATCAGTGGACTTTTATAGAAGTTGGGACGAATATAAAAACGGGTTTGGAGATGTCGGAGGGGAATTCTGGATTGGTAATGACGTCATACATGAACTGACGGATTCGAGGTCGATGGAGCTTCGAATAGATATGGAAGATTATGACGGCAATAAGGCATATGCCAAGTACAACTATTTTGAGATTGGACCAGAAGCCGAGAATTACATCCTTAACCCATTACCACACAATAACTCTTTTTGACTCCCCACAATATAATGGTAATGGAAAACATAGTGGAAAATGAAGAAATTGCTTGTGACAAGCAATTTCTTCATTTCCCACAATGTTTTCCATCGAAAAAGACATAAAAATCAAATATTTCATTCACCTGAAACTGTCGTCTGCAGGATCTTTAAATTTGGACCGCCCTAAGATTTTGTCGTTCGGTAATGGGTTAATGTGGGAGGGTACAGTGGGACGGCCGGGGATTCGTTGTCAGATACAAAATACGATTGGTCTGTCCATGACGGTATGGCATTTAGTACGTACGATAGGGACAATGATAGGACTAGCGTAGAAAATTGCGCATGACATTATAAGAGTGGTTGGTGGTTTAACCAATGTGCCCAATCCAATCTGGCAGGGAGATATGGGGACAGGCCCAGCTTAAAGGGAAGCACGGGTATTTATTGGCATTCGTGGACTAGGCTAACTGACAGATATCCGAAATACGCCGACATGAAAATACGAGTGGTCGCTTGAGGCCCGGGACAGCATCGGAAGAACACTATGATCTTCGAATGATGAACCGTGAATCAGTTTCCAAAATGACACGATTTTAACCCTTTCCCAAACAAGACCTGGTTTTGATTTGGAAAAACATTAAGGCAATAGAAGAAAATGCTGATAATCGACATTTTCTCCTCATGTCCCAACGTTTTCTGGGATATATCATTCACAAATTCTACATTTAGAAACATTCATTTTGTCGCCTGTAGCAGCTTTCAAATTAGACAACCCTAAAATTTGTCGTTTGGGAAAGGTTTAAACCTTTCCCAAACAACATAATCTTAGGGTGCTCCTATTTAAAAAGAATGCTGCGCATAACAAAATAAATATTTTAAAATTAAAACATATGTGTACAATAGGCCTATAGCGCAGAAAATATTTAGGCAAATGGATAAAATGCTGGTCATCAGCATTTTATTCTTTTGTCTTAACATTTTCCCAAACCTTTTCCATTAAGGATTTCAAAACCAGGTCTTGTTTGGGAAAGGGTGAATCAAAACAATAATATAACAAAAAAGTGTTAAAAAGGTGTTATTTGTGAAAAGTTCGTGTAATTTGACATGGCGCTGACCTCTTTGTCAGACATGATCATATTTTACAAATAGCTTAAAAGTTACACTAAACAAACTCAAATCGTAGTGCATGGATATATACATGTACACTTAAAGACACTTCCAACGCAACACTTACATTTTCCATCATAATTAAATAAATAATGCAGTATATTTTATGCAATTTTCAGCAAATATAAATCAGCTATGTTTACATGTTATCTGTAAATTTCATCAAAACCGTTGGATCCAAACATAAAAAATATGTAGGTTTTTCACTAAGAACTAAGACTCAAAAAGGAAAAGTCACAAAACCCCTGGCAATCGCATAATTCAATAGCATCAAAGCAGCATCACTAAATCATGCTCATATCTCATACCAATGCTTCATAAGATTTGATAACATGCTTCACGGGCGAAGCAATACTAAAATTCAACTGCACCTATTTTGTTTAAGAAATAATGTTTTGTACGTGTCAGCATTGCACAAAATTATCGAATTTGTCACCAGATGTTAGTTTTTCGCAATTTTGCTCCAAGAAAGTTTCAACAACTGGAACAGGAACTTAAAAAGGACGAGTTAAGAATGATCCCGCAAAGATTCATCATCAATTATGCTTTATAAATGAGAAGGGGTGTCTTCGTGTCATTTAGGTCCATGACGGACACACAGAATGTTAGCAGAATGTCATACACTGTACTGTTGTTACATGAATACCTTGATTTTACGTTATCAGCTCGCACAGCTTTTTTGCGACTTTTTGTTTTCTAGTAATATTATATGAACTGCAAATTTAATCATTTTTCTTCAATGATTCTTTATGAAAATTACAGATATTATGCAAGTATGAATCAATTAAATTTGTTGAAAATGTGATGAAAAATGGTTCATTAAATTATCAAAAAGGTAAGTGTTGCGTTGGAAGTGTCTTTAAGTGTAGAATATGAAAGAAAATGTGTTTAATTTATGATAATAAGTGTTAAAGGATAGTCGTCCCATTGGTACCGTAACAAGGTCTAATATAACCTCGGTTTCGTTCGAAAATGGCGTAGCTACAGCTTATTCAAGCTTATTCAAGCTAAAGTTACGGCATTTTCAAACGTAACCGATGATAAATTACCTCATTTCACAGACACCTTCCATTTTATGACTACAAGGGTAGTCGTCCCACTTATATGATGCGGAGACAGCGAACACAGCACATCCCTCTGCCACGCCGCTATCCGGACCGCCCGGATACCAATCAGTGAACGTGGCTACGTCATCCGTGTCATACCAGCGCCATACACTATCAACAAGTTCATCAGTGAGGCCTATCCAGCGATTCTCGTCTGGAGAGAAATAATCAAATTGATAGCACAAAATTTTGCATTATGCGATTTTATTGACCTGACGCATTTTAAGCCCCGCCCTCCGACTGCCCGGATACCAGTGACGGTTGCTACGTCATCCGTGACATACCAGCGCTATACACTGTCCACAAATTTATCCGTGAGGCCTATCCAGCGATTTGCGTCTGAGGGGAAATAGTTAAAATAATTATGTAACCCAAAACTAATTTCAAGTAGTCCACGGTTTCTCCGCGGATAATATGCATCTTTTACAGAAACAACTTTGTCATAAAGCAAGCAAATATATTGGGATCACTGAAGCCCCTGTGTCTGAATATTGGGGGATCTAAAATGCATTTTCCTTTTTACGATGTAAAATAAGGAAAATTCGGCATTTTTGCCAACTTTGAAGGCTGGGGGGGGGGGGGGGGGGGCTAAGCCTGTTCCTGCGGACCTGTAAAGACCATAACCGTTCTTATATACTGAAGGTTCCCATGAAAAGCCACAACATCATTTTTCGCGAAAGTATCAAGCATCTCCTTTAAAATACATGTAGCTTATTCAAATTGTGTTTAATCATTCAAGTAAATCTCTACCAAATGTGAAACTGTAATTTCAAAACAGTTCCAGTAAACAGGCTACATGTAACAGTTTCGGTTTAACCCTTTCCCAAACAAGACCTGGTTTTGACGTCCCTAACAGAAACAGCTTTGGAAAACATTGAAACAAAAGAAGAAACTGCTGATAACCAGCAGTTTCTACTTTTGTCTCAATATTTTCTATGTCAAATTCTACTTTTAATAACACCCATCTTGTCGTCTGCATCAGCTTTCAAATTGGACAACCCTAAATTTTTGTTGTTTGGGAAAGGGTTAAAGTATATTTTACTGAGACCCAGAACCTTCGATCCTAAAGCCTGCTTCCTATCACTAGACCAGGGCACCCCACAATGTATTTAGTCCTTAAAGTGACATTTCAGAATTATTTTTACATAAATTTTACATTTTATTCTATCTGAAAGAGTATTTGTTCATATGAAAATTCTGAAAATTTCAAGCCAAAATATTGAACCATTTACGAGAAATATATATTTTTGTGCTAAAATTAAACAAATTGTTGTGGACAACAGTTCAGATTTATATAGAATGTGTCATTTCTGTCTCAACTTTGAAGGCTTATTTTTCGCTTATAAATAACAACTTCAAAAAACTGATAACATTTCTACGCATTAGTATAAACAATCTTTGCATCAAGAGATACTTTTAAAAAATGAAATAAATGTGAAATGTCACTTTAAAGAAGTCAGGTAGCCCGAAAACACTGACTTCGGTTGAATTTTACGATAATGCTGTCGATAACAAATACTATTTATAAGCGAAAGCTTTCTTTACAGCAATATATAGCTCACGATAAATGACCTGGCAGATTAGCTCTATCGATTAGATAGAGCTGCTCTACCAGGTCATTTATCGCGAACTATACGTGCATTTGATCTTGTAAACAAAACTTGCCTTTCATTCCCAACATCGTGTTTTTCAAGAAAATATTCTCCGATCGGGATCCAACGTTTACCATGTGGGATTTATGTTGTCGGCAATAATTCTGGAAGAAATAGTTTAGTGCACTTCGATTCGTTAAGATATTACACCCATCATTATATACCAAGTACTTCATTCAACTTCGACGGCATCAGTGGCAACGGATATTGGCGAGTTTATCCGGATTTTTAAAATTCGGATACCCTCGTACATTTCCGTAGTCGTAGAAAACAGAGAAATATTAGAGGCGAAATTGCAAAAGTGTTTGTTATCTAATGATAGGTGGTAGAACAAATTAGTGTATAAGCTTTGGGAAATTGAAGAAAAGAATAAAATGTTGGTGACCAGAACACGCTTCATACTCTCCATAGTGTCCTCTTTGGCGTGCACTTGGTCATTTAAAGGTAGAGCACCACTTATGAGATTCGCACCACGTCGGAATTATTCGGGTGAGGTCGGAAACATTCGGCGGTGGATTTTTCCACCGCCGAATGTTTACGACTGCGCCCGAATAAGTTACGTAACGATAATGCTGAAAAAATCCGATCAGATGAAATGTCAGACTTCAGTACTATCAGTACTTTGATTTGTCCTCCGCTGCACCCTTTCATTTGAACACTTCTGATATATCTTTTTATAATGTAAGTAGATACCTCTGTTTCTACGAAGGTCATTAGATGCTGATGACTAAATAGGTAACAAGACCCATTGTAAGCGATCCAAGTGTCCGGACAGCAAGTTGATTCACAGTTGATGCGGGCTGAAATATATAGGGATGCTATCATCGCATCGTTTTGAAATTTTGATTCATAGACCATTATATGTGTCAATTTCAAAATTCGCAGGTTTTTCAGACCAGTAAATCATGAAAAATTATCGTCAAATATTTTAATGTTTGTGTTCTTAATTTGTTGCTATATTCCTAATAGCATGTTTCAAATCATTTTCCACCCTAAATTGTGGGTGTGTAGCTTCTAAATCGCTTATTAACAATGTGTTCCGGACAAAAATGTCTTTGGTGTTCCAGTTATATTAAGGTATGAAAATAATATCAATTAAAAGATATTTCACATTTGTTCACCAAATTACATCTTAAAAGGTCAATGGCTGATAAATAATAGAAAAGAAATCATTTCGGATGCATAATTACATAATCATTTACATTAAAGTATCTCTGGATGATAAAGTTGAAAAAAATCAAACATTTTAGTCTCAAATTTCTTATTTGAGTCCAAATGTCCAGAAAAGTTTCAAAAGTCAAAATTAATATGTCCAATTTGCTTTATATAACTGGCACTTTTGATGCATTTGCTTGGTCAGTTTTCTTAGAAAATGAATTTAACATCACAGGAACACCAAAGACATTAGCGGACCACCAAAGAAATCAACATAACCCTTAATAAAATCACCTATTTTTTTTGCTTTAACATGTTTATTTTGCATTGATTTGGGTGGAAACTGGCAGCTAATATTTGTCCCATTTGATTCCGCTTCCTGTAACGTACATAAGAACTCTTGCCAAATTAAAATGCCAATGAAAAGTCAAAGCTTAACCTCCAGTTGATAGTAAAAGCTAACCTCCTCTAAGACATGAATTGAGTAACACAGCATGAGTCGAAAGATATAGGAATGCAAAGAGATATAGTTAATGTGTAATAATTTGGGATTTTAATGCACAAATATAAAACATTTAGGGCAACATTGTTCAAAGCATTTACCGTCTGTCAGCCAGTCCGTCAGTTCAAAACATTAAATTGGCATTTCTGCGAAAACAAAATGGACAAAGAAAGCTCACATTTGGTATGTAACGTTTCTTCAATGATATCTATCTGCTCCATTCATTCAGACATTCCCAAAAGTCATTTTCAACCCTTTACATGCAACTCCACTTAAAACATCGAGCGAAACCTAAATTGGGCATTTTCTCTAAACGTATCACACGATCAAAGCTGAAATTTGGTATGTTACCTTATTTCAATAATATCTATCTGATCCATGCAATATGACATACCCGAGTGCCATTTCATTTTTGTCTTTGGCGTTCCAGTGCTTAGACCGGAACACCGAGGACTGGAACACCAAGGACAATTTCACACTAATTTGCAAAAATATATGTGTAAAATAGGGTATTTGTTAAATCTACTGTTGAAAGCATTTACTGTACTCAAAGTCAGATATAACGGACAAATATGTAATAAAAATATACATTGCAAAGTATAAAAAAGTGCGTCATCCCAAAGACAAAGAAAAAAAGTACTGTACAAATTAATCGTCTTCTTTTTCAATTTATTAACAAGACACAAAATAAATTCTTCCTCTATTAATTGTAATGTATGGACCTACGGTAGCTTTTCAAAGGGAGGTAGATGATTTGTGTCTGCATTTTATCGAAGTTGCATTTCTTTGAACTTTAAGACACTGGAACACCAAAGACAAAAATCTGTGGGACAAGGATATATGACGATTTTAATACCATTTACATAATATCATTTGGGCAACTGGTATATCTAAAGTGTAATTATACATATTATCAAGCAAAATAACCTAAAAAAAGTGTTTCAATTACGTTCAAAAGTAGTTATCTTTGCTGGTCAAAACCAATGAGGGTAGCAGTGGGACAAAGCAAATTTACACATTTCAGGCCATATAACACGTAAAATATCTCACTAAAGCATGTACCATGTTATATTTTTATGCTTAATTAGCACAGTTGCATTGGTATCTACTCATTTTTAACATTAATGTTTGTTTTTTTACTTAAATGTACAATTTATCAAACGTGGACAAGAAAATCTGCGAATTTTGAAAACGACTCATATACTCAGTTCCAAGTGTGCACTTTTTAATTTTGAATTTCTCGAAAAGTATACCGTCTACCGTCATGAAATTTTGCACGGCACATCTCAAGACTATTTACAAAAGATATATCGATGAAGAAATTACATAGCATGCACGAATTTTCGGCTTGCTTACGACTTTGCATTCTAGGTGTTTCACATATGCCTCACGTGCTGGATATTGACATGAAATTAATTTTACTACAATCCTTTTGGCATACCTTAGCATAAAATCACATTTTCATTACACTTGTACATAGTGCATAGGCGGAAAACGAATTACAATTAACGTCGGTGAACAAGACCGAACCTGGTGAAAGCAAAGGCTCTCAACAAATTTGAATTTGTACGATATTTATCTTCTAATAGCATGTGTCCATTTGTACATGGCATCTTAAAGGCCTACACATGTGTTGTAGAACGTTGTTGCACCATTCGACGACAATTTACTAGACTGCTAACTTAGCGATAACTAACGTTGACGCTTACGTAACGTCTGCAAGAAAGTTCAAACTTTTGCGTGGAATGGCTTTTGAAGGCATGGCCAAACCATACAACGACATATGAGCATGCATATCTTTCTACAGAAGAAGCTGCAAAGAGTGCAAATCTCAACACCATCAACACCATTTATGATCTGGCTGCGTTTATGCAGTATGAGCAATTTTATCGACATCTCTTTTGATGACAATTTTCTTTAAGGTCTAATCTGAAGTATGATTTTACTTTTATACCCTAAATTGTCATAAACTTTGTGAAAATTAAGGCTAAAGCAATAGGCGAAAGTGCACAATTTCTTTTGGAACTGAGTATATTTGATCTGTAAAAATATAATGTTATGGCCACTGTCAACCCTCCTGTCTGTCTGTCCATGCACGAATCTGTCTAGCTGTTAATTATTAATTTCTTGTGTGCTCAACTTATTCTGATTCGGTTGACATTTTTGGTTGAAAGAAGATTAAAGAGGGAACCTTTATGGTTGATAATTGTATCTCCTTTGAAATTAAGAAGCGGGGCAAGATTGTCCAGCTGACCGCGTCTCGAAAAACGGCTACATGTATATTGCCTATGATATCTCATTTTTTAAACCCCAAACTATCTAATAAGTTGAAAAATGGTCATTCTGGGTGTCAAATGTCAAAATGATAGCATCATTTTTTCTACCTAGCGCTACATGAATGCACCCATTTCGTCGGTGCTTTTCTAAAACACCATAACTATAATCTATAGTTAGAAGATTTAAGAACAACACCGACGAATTTGTCTGCATTTGTCTGCAGCTACATTTACCTTTGTTACCCGAACCTTGTTTTATAAGTGTGCGCCATGATGGTTCTTGGAATTCTTAGGTGCGGTGCTAACGCCAAAATGATACCTTATTCTATTTGGCGTACCAAATGGGTCAAAAGTCTATTTAGAGCGTGCAAGCATAAAATATACGCGTCGACGCGTAAATTGTATGCGTCGACGCGTATATTTACTCGTCGACGCATAAGATTTACGCGAGCAGTTGAAATTTATGCATCGACGCGTAAGTTTTCAACTGCTCGCGTAAATATACGGGTCGACGCGTATTTTATCTATTAACCAATCAGATCCTTCGTTTCATCCATTAAGTTTATGGTATAAAGGGAAAGGTTTGTAACCGCCTCTCCCATTGGCCAGCCTCGGTTTCACATTTTTTACCCCTGCTCGCGTAAAATTTGCGCGTCGACGCATATTTTTTCAACTGCTCGCGTAAATTGTATGCGTCGACGCGCATATTTACGCGTCGACGCATAAAATTTACGCGAGCAGTTGAAAATATATGCGTCGACGTGTATATTTTATGGGTGCACGCTCTATATAGACTTTTGACCCATTTAGTACGTCATAATTCTAACCATCAGCTGCTCAACTCACACATGAAGACGACTTACACCTTGAGACGAGATTCAAACGAGAGAAAGAACATCAGTTGTACTGGGGTTCGAGACTTTTAAAGTGACATTTCACATTTATCTCATTTTTTAAAAGTATGTCTTGATGCAAAGATTGTTTATTCTAATGCGTAGAAATGCTATCAGTTTTTTGAAGTTGTTATTTATAAGCGAAAAATACGCCTTCAAAGTTGAGACAGAAATGACAAAATCTATATAAATCTTAACTGTTGTCCACAACAATTTGTTTAATTTTAGCTCAAATATATATATTTCTCGTAAATGGTTCAATATTTTGCCTCGAAATTTTCAGAATTTTCATAAGAAAACATGCTCTTTCAAATAGAATAAAAGTAAAATTTATGAAAAATTGTTCTGAAATGTCACTTTAAGAACTGCTGAACGGCACACATAGATTGATCAACTATGTTCTATATTGCTCTAAAAGAAATGATCTTACCGATGTAAACAATGAGCATCCAAAGACAAAAAACTATTATCGAGTTTGTTTTTAACATCTTTATAATTTAATGGCCACAAATGTTTATAGATCTAATGTTCTTATCTCCTATCTTAACATTATAAATGCACAAGAGAAAACCTTATTTCTACAATTATTTGGAAGTAGGTCATTTCATTAACCCTTTCCCAAAAAAGACCTGGTTTTGGCGTCCCTTATTGAATAGGCTTGGGAAAACATTGAGACAAAAGAAGAAACTGCTGATAACCAGCAGTTTCTCCTTTAGTCTCAATGTTTTCTATGCTACATCATACATAAATTTGATCATTATCAATAACCATTTTGCTGTTTGAGGCAGTTTTTGAATTGGAACATCCAAGATTTTGATGTTTGGGAAAGGGTTAACCCATTAATAAACCACAAAATTTTGGGGTAGTCAAATTTGAAAGAAGTTGCAGACAACATTTCAATGTCATGAAATTTCGAAATTTTATAGCTTTTTTGGAAGAAAACATTGTGGGAAATGAAGAAGTTGCTTGTCACAAACAATTTCTTCTTTTTCCACAATAACCTTCCAAAGCCAGTATATTGTGGGGAGTCAAAAGGAGTCACTGTGTGATAATGTGTTAAACTTTCTCAGACAATACTTAGTTTTGACGTCCCTTATCGAAAAGGCTATCGAAATAATTGATACAAAATGATAATAACTATTAAGAAACTTGATTTATTAGCTTCAGTAAATGATGGAATTCGATTTTTCAATTTTATCAACATTTTACGAACGATTGCATCGTTTATTATTGGCTCGTAAATGTCGATAATGTAACATAACTTAATAATGAGGCTAGCGTATGTCCTTATATAATTTCATATGGACTTTAAAGGTATTCTACCGATCCCAAGAGCTGAAGTGGAAGAGCACTGCAGTCCTTTCAAAAGGCAAATCACCAGAAACTGATTACTTTCCGGGAGAGATATAACAAGCAGGGGTGGGGGTGGGGGGGGGGGGGCGATACTGACCCATGCGTATGTGATCTGTCATTCTCCCCGCAGATTGATCGTTCGTTGCTCTTCACATATCATCTCTGCAAGGGGCTACCTCGGCAAGAGTCCACGAATCGTGGTCTACCGAAGGATAACGTCTTTAGTTACTTTGTAACTGTTTCATGTCTTGTATTATACATTAGAGAAAGAAAATATTATTCTGTTTTCGTCAGAAAAGCTCTCAAATTAAAACAGAGGCGAAGTAAAAAGCCTCTATGAAAGAGAGTGGTGATCTGTCAGAAGATCTGGGAGACGGGAGGGTGGTAAACACAACAAGAGCTGTCCGAAGACAGCACGCTCGAATTTCTAAGTTGCTAAGTATAAAGGGGGCATAACTCCAAATATAGTGGAGCCAGGGTCATGGGCCCTAGTAGTAAGGTAGAAGGTGTGATGGTGAATAAGTATTCCAAGTTTGGGTTGAATCCCTTTGATAGTATGGAAGTTATAGATGTTTGAAAAAACTTTAACCTTTGTTGCAACGCCAACGCCGACGCCCGGGTGACAGTATAAGCTCTCATTTTCTTCGAAAAGTCGAGCTAAAAATGGGCACAGAACTTGGTGATAACCCTATCCAAGAAAGGTAGTCTGCGAGTTTAACAATTACAACTCCAGTAGTCTAATATACACACTGTGGTTTGACAGGTGTTGCAGGCGACAAATTCATCTGGCTGTTATAATGAAAACGTTTTGTGGTAAATGGGTAAATATTGAAAAAAGGGAAGAAAAGTGCTGGTAATCAGCACGTTCTTTCTTTTTTCAGTATTTTCAAAAGCTGTACCACTTTGGTGCGTTAACCCATTACTGCACAGTGATGCCTTTTGACTCCCTCACAAGAAAAGGCTTGGGAAAACATTGTGGAAAATGAAGAAATTGCTGTGACAAGCAATTTCTTCATTTTCCACAATATTTTCTACACAAAAAGTAAAAAAAGTGAATTTTCATTCAGTTTTAATTGCCGTCTGCAACATCTTTGAATTTGGAGCACCCTAAAAATTTGTCGTTTGGTAAAGGGTTAAAGGGCGTCACGATTTGGAATAGATTGGCTAAACGAAACATCCTCGAATGCGAATCGCTTGTCTTGTAAAAATTCTCCGAGTTGTTTTGTCGGCTCTTTGTAGAGTTCTATCAAAAGTTGTTTAGTTTCTTCTTTCATTGGTCCTGCAGACACCTTTCCTTTAGTTTCGTAGAAATGTTTTAAATTGACCATCTGCTGCAGCGTTGTGTTGTTTGGTATTCCTGAAAAAAAGATTAATTATTTATAACCCTTTCCCAAACGGCAAAATTTTAGGGTGATCCACTTCAAAAACTGACACAATTGATAAGACGGATGTCATCTAAGATAGGATTTGTGTAAAATATGGCATAGAGAATATTGAGACAAAAAGGAGAAACTGCTGGTTACATATATCAGCAGTTTCTTCTTTTGTTTCAATGTTTTCCCAAGCCTTTTCTTTTAGGCACGTCAAAACCAGGTCTTGTTTGGGAAAGGGTTAAACAAATGTTTTGGGGGTTCATGTTGTGTGCAATCGCGGACCTGAGCATTTGTGGAATTACTCAATTTTTACGACAATCTTACTTGAAAAATGCATACTCGTATAATTGCGACTTCTGGTTTGGCCTTTGCTAGGTTAACTTTTTTTTTATTATTGATATCGCTGTTTTTCAACGAAAATCTCGTAGTTGCAGCTTGTTTTAAGCTACAGTTACGGTGTTTTTGTTGAAAAGCGACGATATGGAATTTACGGACAGTCCGATTCGTGTGATTGTAGCCTCACTGGTGGGGAACTCGGCCAAAGCGTGGGACGTTTTTTCGCGATAAATGTATTCCGTCGGTGTTGTTATAAAATATCGTAGCCGTAGTTACGAGATTTTATAACAACATCGACAGTCTGTCAATACAAAACGGTAAACCCGGTCTGTTTTTAGAACAAGTATATTGTAATTAGAAAAAAATATCTATAAACTCACATTTAAACGCAAAATATCTATACCTTGTTGTAGCGACAATTGTTTTAGTTCACCACAAGTGTGCCTTATGTATAAGAAAGGGTTGATACATGTAATGAAATAATTCACTTACCAACATTTAGAAAGTTGAATATCTGGACGAGTGTCCCTTTAATGTCTTTTGAGTAATCTTCATTTCTCATAATGAGAATCTGTTCACGTGGAAACGCTCTCAGCCATTCTTGCAGATGAAACAAATAAAAGCTGCTGTAGATCGGCACCTTTAGTGAGGAAAAAAATAAAAGAAACTTGAGCCGGGATCTGGAAAAACGTCCCTTATAGCATTTCTAAAAAATGAGTTTTAAGATCCACCCGTTGTCAAATACAGTCCAGTATGCATCCACGCTGCTCTCTTTAAATTACTAAAGGTCACAAAGAAGCTATTAGAGAACAACGTGGATCCTGACCAGGCTGATCTGGATCTATGGTGGGCTCAAAGGCCTTCAGGGACGTTTTTCCAGATCCTGGCTCATTAATCTTTTCGCGAAAATTAATTTTGTAGAGCCATTTCTCCTACGACAGTTACAAAATTAATCTTGAAGTCGCACTTGTAAAAATATAGATAAACCAAATGAATGTTATTGTTCCGCCTGCAATGCCTATTTCTCCCTTGTAAAATATACTCGGTACATTTAATACCGCAGAGGTACTTCGTTCACTGATAAAATGAAAATAACAAGCAAAGGCTATGTAATGCGAATTCATTTTCGTTCATTTATCTAATTACACCAGAAAATGTTTTATATAAACATCGGGATAAATGATTATTTTAAATTGAGAACGGTCAAACCAATTAATAACGAGTGTGCCTATAAAGCTTGAATTAAAGCCTGGCAGTTTCGTCGCATAGAAAGAACTTTCTCGCAATGTAACCTCTTTTGGCATCTTGTTCCGTTCTTGTGTAACATCAATACGAAGTTGTTGCAATGTTTTGGGTGGTGGGGTACGTGAAATCATGCGTCTCTTCTGGAAATTCGAAGCTTATTCTATAGGGTACATATCAGACCATTAGTGTGGCCACAGAATGTTGCTTAGCCATCGTGTCACTAGTCGTGATATTGTTGAATTATGGCATCCTACGCGCTGTTATATGTCCGAGTTTGATGAACCAGGCAAATGCGTCACAATAACTTGGTTCCTCACATTTTCAAGATGACGATTCATACTAATTGAGATTCTTTCAATGAAACTTGTTTTATAGTGTCCCTATGACAAACTTTATAAACATGTTGAAATGTAACTCGAGTTCCACATGCATCAGCTTTACGCAGCGACGACGTGTTTAACGCTTTGGCTACGACGCCGTTAAATGTTCCAGATTTACTAACTTAAATCTTTTCTATTCACGTTTCAAAACTTGTGGGAGATTCATAACAAATATTTTCATTTCTTATATCATCTTATAACACCTTGATTTAAGGCTTTGAAAACGCTGCGTTTTTAAATGTACTAAGTATATTTCATACAGCTTATTATTTATGCGGTAAAAGTGGATTAAACGTCCAACTTACCTTTAATTCACGTTTTAAGGGTTTATCATATATACAATGTCTCATGGTGAACTGCTTCAAACACTGGTTCCAGAGCGGGATAGCGTTAGCGACGTCTCTGTGAAAATCTTCGGACGTTGTGCCCAGTTGCCAGTGGAAGTATGTGGAGTACAATCTGAAATAGACTTTATCATAAATGCATCCTTTGTATTACCTTTGTTATCAGAAAAGTCTAAATTATGTCATTCGAAAAAAGAAATGTTCGCTGAGCATTAAACACTGTACGTAACATAATCAAAGGACTCTTAACGACTATGCGAACTCACACTGTGGACGAAATTGCTAATACTAGTAGTCAGGATTTAATTATTTTGCATCGCCCTTTTTGGAAGCAAATTTTATTTCATTCGTTTTACTTACTTATTTTACTTTACATTTAGGATTTCCACTCTATGTTTACATTCGGACTCGCCTAGACGCTTAATCTAAAAATAGAGCGTCTGGTGATCATGATCACCATGGAGAAACCACGTGGTGATCTAGTCAGTTTTTACTTTAGCGTTGAAACGTTCGGACGAATAATTTTTCAACATAAAGTTTTAAATTCTTTTGGTCATTATTATGGCTGAAGCGGCTGTTAAGGCTTCGCGGGAGGAACATACCAGCCCACCCACTTCGCCGTCGGCTCGTTCGGAGCCAGTTACGGAGAAGAGCAGAAGAACGACTGTGAAGGACTTGGAATTACGTCTTACGCAGATGCAGTCTGCAACGGACGCTAAGTTCTCGGCGATTCTTAATTTGCTTCAAGACCGGCCTTCGGGGCAGGGTCATAGCAACACAGACATCGAGACTCGGGCTCGTCAGTCTAAAAACGCGAAAACTGATGACAATGTCGGCTTGTGTAATGTGCCGGACGATCAGCTTTCTTTACATCATTCGTCTTCGGAAGTGAGAAATTTGTTCTCTGATAGTGACGATGGTGATTCAGATTTCAGTTCTGTCTCCGTTTCTAAAGGAAAAAATGGGAAACATGAATCTTACAGTCATTTTGGACTAAACGAGGAAAGGCCGAATTTAGCCAGTATCTTCCAACACCTCAGAAAAGTCAGAATCTCAACATAGAATTGTTTTGGACAATTTACAAAGTGACATTCTGAAAAACTCGTGGCGCTGTGATTTGCATAGCAAGCTACATGCCTATAAGGAGGAATATCGCTTCAACTTTCCTGTTAGTCAACAGTCTGTGGACATTGTGCAAGTGCCAGGATTGGATGATATAGTGGAACCTATGCTTAGGAAGCGACATGGTTCTAAATCGGTCAAGACATGGAGTAAAGGTAAACAGCTAGTTTCTCAACCTTTTAAATCCATTGAATCTCTGGGCTATCAAGGACAAATGGCTAGTCGTTACGGCATTTTAGCTTTATCTTACCTTCAGCAAGGACTAGGTTCTCTGATGAAAACATTGAGTGGTCCCGAACAAAATATTGACAAGTCGATTCAGATAGTAAGGGATCTTTTCGACATTTCTTCCAAAGCCTTGGACCAGACTGGTCGTTCTGGAGCGTACCATCATATCATTAGACGCAAAGCTGTTGTTGCAGACACAGGCCTAGATACATTGAAAGACATTCATGTCAAAGTTCTTGATCTTCCTTTATGTGGTCAAGCCCTGTTTGGTCAGGGATTAGAAGACAAACTTAGGGACAGAAAGGAGAGAAAAGATCAGTTGAACGATCTTGTTCCGGAACTGTTTGAAAAGAAAAGAAGCTGGCCTAGTAACTATGACAAGCCAGATAAAAGACAGAAAACTTCTTCATTTGTAAATAAGTCTTCTTCTTCAGCTTCAAATTTCAAGTCTGGCTTTAACAAGGCGAGTACGTCCACTTACCAGCCAGAGAAAACTTTCAACAAGGAGAAAACAGAACAGTCTGTGCCTCCTTTTCGTATCCCCCCAAAAAATGACTCCAAGGTAAGAAATTTACAAAATTCAATTTTGTCAAAGCTTCCACAGATACCTGTCGGGGGTCGCCTGACTTTATTTCTGGACAACTGGAAAAAGATAACATCAGATCAGTGGGTGTTGTCCGTCATAAAAGAAGGGTACAAACTGGAGTTCATGAGCATTCCAAAACCAACTGGGATTCGTCCTACTGTTGTACCTGCAAAAGATCAAGATTTAATTTCTCAAGAAATATACACTTTGCTTCAAAAAGATTGTATAGAAAAAGTGGATGTTCAAAATGCTCAGGACGGTTTTTACAGTACGTTTTTTCTGGTCCCCAAGAAGAACGGGAAATGCGTCCAGTAATAAATCTCAGACCCCTGAACAGGTATCTAGTAAAGAAACATTTCAAGATGGACACTTTATCAAAGGTGATAAATCTATTGAAACCAAAAGATTGGGCAATAACAATATATCTTTCAGATGCATATCTACACATTCCAATCTTTCACAGCCACAGGAAATACCTGAGATTTTGTTTCAAAAATCAGTGCTTCCAGTGGAAAGTGATGTGTTTTGGTCCAACCTCGGCGCCCAGAGTTTTCACAAAGCTGGTGTCCGTGGTAGCAGCCCATCTGAGAATCCAAAACGTCAGATTAGCAGTATATCTAGACGATTGGTTGAATCTGAACCAAAACAAGAGTCTTCTAATTCAGGATCGCAGTTTATGTCTGAATATTTTAGTCTCTCTAGGTTTCATGGTCAATTTGGAAAAATCAAACCTATGTCCCAGTCAGGATTTGATATATTTAGGGGCTCTACTCAGCCTTCAGAAAGGGCTAATTTACCCGACAGAAGAAAGGTTTGCCAAAATACAGTTGGCGCTAATTCCATTTTGTCATCTAACGGTCAAAGCCAGAGACTTTTTGCATCTTCTGGGTCTGATGGCGTCTTGTATAGAACTGATTCCAAATGCACGCCTATACATGCGACCGATTCAATTACATCTGCTGTGTTTTTGGAAACCCTCAAAGGATCCATTGGAAAAGTTGGTTCCATGTACTCCACATCTCAGATCTCATCTGACGTGGTGGAGACAGAGAGCGAACATTTTCAAGGGTCGATCTGTCCAAAAAACTATGACAGAGGTAACAATCACAACAGATGCGTCAAATGTCATGTACGGGGGTCACTTGGACAACCATTTTGTACAAGGTCAGTGGAATACACAGCAACAAAGTTGGCATATCAACCTGTTAGAGATGGAGCCATTCTTCTGACAATGACTCACTTTTTACCACAGATAAACAAGAAATGTGTTCTAATCAAATCAGACAATATGACTTGTGTCCAGTATATAATTCGCCAAGGGGGCACTCGGTCCAGCAAACTGTGCATGAAAACTTGGGAGATTTGGAATCTTGCCATTCAAAATCAAATGACTTTAAAAGCAGTCCATATTTGTGGGAAGGACAACGTGCTAGCAGACCAGCTGAGTCGTCAGAAAGTTTTAGCAACAGAGTGGTCTTTGAAAAGGGAAATAGTCCAGAATATTTTTGCAATTTGGGGTCACCCACTGATGGATCTGTTTGCATCAAAACAAAACCATCAGACGGTAGTATTCTGCACTTGGTTCCCATCTCATCGAGTTTTTGCAATAGATGCTTTATCTATTACCTGGGAGAACATGTTTGCGTATGCCTATCCCCCAATATGTCTGATTCCGAAGGTACTAAAACACATGTCTCAATTTCAGTGCGAGATAATTCTGATAGCACCGCGATGGCCTCGGAGACACTGGTACACGGAGCTTCTGCAGTTCCTTGTTGCGATACCAATACAGTTACCACAGATTCCAGACCTGTTGGTTCAACCGTTGTCAAGGATTTATCATCCAAATCCTCAAATTTTTCAGCTAGTGGCATGGAGACTGTCGACAAATTGTTCCAAAATAGAGGCTTTTCGGAACAGTCTCGAAAGCTTCTCAGGGCCTCTTTGCGCAAAGGCACACAACGGGACTACAACGCAAAGTATCGAAGATTCCGTAGCTGGTGTCGTCAACGGGAAATTGGTCCCAATGACATATCTCTAACCCTTGTTTCGGATTTTCTTTCAGACTTATTTGATGAGGGTTTGCAGTACCGTACTATTGCCGGGTATAGGTCAATGCTGTCAAATGTTCTACCGCCAATAGAAGGTTTCAAAGTAGGTCAACACCCTGATTTAATCAGACTAATCAAAGGTGTCTTTAATTCCAGACCTCCACAAAGGCACTTAGTGCCGGAATGGAACTTGGAACATGTTCTTTCTTCTTTGCAGAAAGGACCCTTTGAGCCAATGAAGAGAGCATCATTGAAACTCATTACATTCAAGACAGTGTTCTTAGTTGCTATTTCCTGTTTCAGGAGATGTAGCGACATTCAGGCTCTGTGGCTTGGTGAGGGTTCTGTGAACGTTCAACGCCAAGGATTGACTTTTGTAAGACATGGTTTAGCCAAACAAGATAGAGAAGGGCATTATGGTACCTAAATGAGCCACACAAGCCAGTGTCGTATCAAACCATTTCAAACTGGATTGTGCAGACTATCAAAATGTGTCTCGGAGATAATTCAACAAAAATCAAAGGTCACAGTACTAGAGCAATTGGAACTTCATATGCTTATTCAAATGTGCTTCTTTAGTGCAATCCTGTCTGCAGCTGACTGGAGTCGTGAATCTACTTTTGTAAAGTTTTATCTGAGGGACATGTCATCTCAAAGCTAAGTAAGCTCTGAAACGGGTGCTGTTTTTGACTTTAGCGAGTCGCGATTTGACTGTTTTTGTGTTACAAGTAGTAGCATTTATTGTATATAATGGTATTCTGTACAGAAGGGATACATGAACATTAAAGGGAATCTGATGTATATAGATTGTACAGCTTGGGATGAAGATGAAAAAGAATCTTACACCAAGAAATATATACAAGACTTCTCCTCCAGGATAGAAGGTAAGCATTGCTTTAAAATCTATCCTAAATGTAAAGTAAAAGAAGTAAGTAAAACGAATGAAATAAAATTATAAAATTTGATTTCAAGTTTAAATTTTTTGAAAGAGTTTTACTTACTTATTTTACTTGTTTCCCACCACCACCCCTATCTTGTATTTCTTGGATGGGAAATGTTTCAACTTAAATAAAACTGACTAGATCACCACGTGGTTTCTCCATGGTGATCATGATCACTAGACGCTCTATTTTTTAGATTAAGCGTCTAGGCGAGTCCGAATGTAAACATAGAGTGGAAATCCTAAATGTAAAGTAAAATAAGTAAGTAAAACTCTTTCATAAAATTCAAATTTGAAATCAAATATTATAATTTTGCAGCCACCTTTCTCTGCACTTAAACATTCTCTGCATACCACACAACATCTTCCGTTCCTCGTCTCTATAAATAGTTCTACCAAAAGCAAAGATTAATGAGGTAACAGCCATTCGAACATTCAATATGTAAGTCTGAAGTTATGTGTAGATATTGAATTGTGTGACTTAAAATGAAACATTCAATTAATCATGTCTCTAAGATAACAAAAGATTGATGTAGTAATTTGCTTTATTATGGTTCAAAGATCAGTCCAATGTCCTTCCTTGTTAATGGGTCAGTCAAGTTAACTGAACTATGAAAACTATTCAGAGCTTACACAAACGATTAATATGCATGAAGTTGTGCTAAAAATAGATACAACTCCAGCATGGAATCAAAGTATTCAAAGTATTCTGGATAAACAAAGTACCTAATCAATTTGCTCTACGAATCAAAGTATTCAAGGTATTCAAATGGATAATCAAAGTATCTAATCAAAGTATTCTACTTCTGGACAGGCCTACATTATTGACAAATTTGCTTCCCAACAGTACTTTCAGTACTTTGATTATGTTATCTATAATGGGTAGGCTATGTATTGTCCACCCAAATTAAGCCGGGACAACTTGATGTTCGTGTGCAAAGTCCGTTAGTTGAGCGTCTTAACAAAACATTGCCGAAGTGGGGTCATTACATTATGCAGATGTCCCGGGTTAATCTTGCTGGACAATAAAAACTAGAATTACTGTGAATTACTTTTGAAAGTGTTGAATCGAATCATGTATTCGATCATTTACTACATCTTATAGAGAGAAGCAGTTCAAGAGTACAGTCAACCTTGTGTTGATAGACCACTCTAGGGTAATCTCAAAAGTGGTCGCTTAATAAAACGGTCTCTTAACACATTTTTTACCAGAAATCATACCGTTGTATCGGATCTCTTAACATAAGCAGCAGTTTAACATCGGGATTGACCTTTCTGACCAAGAACGCAGTAGTCCACAACAGTTCTGGGTCACTTGGGTTATTTTGTGGTATATTGACGTCATCAAATCGGTCCCATATATCCATCGGATCCCCGTGGCCTGTCATGATTAAAACAAAATTGATTCAACTACAAAACAGCTAATGTGTGGTTCGGTTGTAAGGTACCACAAAAAACAGACAGTATTGTCCCATTTTATCTTTTTGAATTATGTTTTGGTCCCAAAATTGCTATCAGTTTGTTTTTAAATTGTTGCCGATAGAAAATAAGAAATTTAAAGTTGAGACGAAAATGACAAATTCCATTTACGTGCGAACTGCAGTTTACCTTAATTAATTCAATTTTGAGAGGAAATATAATATATCAATCGTAAACGGCACGATACCTTTGCTTGGAATTTTTCATATGAAAATTTACTCTCTTGGATAGAAATAAAAGTAATATTTACTAGAAAGTATCTATGGAATATCTCTTTAAAGAAATGTGATTATTTTCAAAATTTATGAGAATGAGAGTTTTCATTACCTGTAATTTTGAAATGGTATCCGTGCTCATCTACCGCTCTCTCAATTACTTCAGCTTTAAAGTTATCCGTAAAGTGTTTTAATGTAACAGGTACTAGAATGTTGCCAACTTTCTCTGAAAGGATAATACAACCATTTTAGGGGTACTTTGCATTTATTTTTTTCACAAAAATTGCCTGCACGGTTTTTTTTTCTGAAAGAGCTACACGGACAAACTTTGTCTCAATGCTAGGACCAAATACGAAAGCCAAAGAAGAGTGCTATAATCAACTAATGCTCGTTACCGAATCCTGGCCCCGGGTTCTCGAAAAAAAACAACAACACATCTTAAGTACGTTCTCAGACTCAATCCTGAGCACCGTGCCCAAATCACACGAAATCAACTTGAACTTCAATTGAATACCAATCAACGTTGATTGGTATTAAATTGAAGTTGAGCATAAACTCATGAGTATATACTTAAGTTTTTTCGAGAAACCAGGGCCTGGACTGGTATTACCAACCAGTCCGAGGCAAAATCTAATATTACATAACAAACCATACGTCCAGTCAAAATAGACACACGATGCAACACAAAATACAGACTTTGGAAATTATTGTTGTTTTAAAAAAAAGTAAAGAAATTTGCCGTCGTATAATGGGTTAACGTAGAATACCCGTAATGTCGCCATTTTGAGATACATAAAACATCGGATTTTTTCAAGCGGTGTCGTTACGTATCTGAACTTATTTGGGCGCGGTCGTAAAGATTCGGCGGTGGAAAGGTCCACCACCGAATGTTTTCGACGTCGCCCGAATAATCCCGACGTAGCGCAAATCTTATTAGGTGTGGACTATCTTTAATCCCGACCAGGGAAACGAACGAAATAAACTTACTATGGGTGTATCGTCTCCATGACCAAAACATCGTCTCTTTCTCAAACACTCCCTTATTTGGTATAATATCCGGATGGAGGTATAGCCGTCTAAATAGGTCAGTTGTCCCGGATTTACAAATACCAAACAAGTGGAAATACGGCATACATCGGAGTATATTACCATCTTTATAACACGGGTTTTTGTAGTCTGGCAGGAATTCTAACGGCTTCTGAATAAAAGACTGAATCATGAACAACGTAAAAACTTGATAATTTGTATTATGGTGACAAAATGTCCCTAATTTGCATAACATTCGGATTGAGGTATAGTCATGTAAATGGACCGTGGTCCTAGAATGAGAAATACAGAATATATCAAAATACCATCTTTATTACACGGCCTTTTTAAACAGACTTCTAAAGCATGCAAACAAATCATGTGTATATCGTTGTATTAGAAGAACTTGACTCTTCAAAGAAATGTATACAATAATATACTAAACTGCACGTATTTATTTTATAATTACAAAAGTGTTTTGTAATGTGATAAACGACATGAAATCTACTTTTAATAGACGAGCTAACGGATACAATGGATATCTTTTTGCCTTTCCAATCAGAAGGTTCGTGCCTAGAGACCCACGGTCCCCCTTGAATTTGGTAGAATTGTGTATCAGGTTCCCATCCATTGATTAACCCTTTCCAAAACAAGACCTGGTTTTGACGTATCTAATAGAAAAGTCTTGGGGAAACATTGACACAAAAGAAGAAACTGCTGATAACCAGCAGATTCTCCTTTTCTCTCAATATTTTCTGTGCCATATTTTACACAAATTATATCTTTAAAAACATATATTTTGTCATTTTTGGCAGTTTTTGAAGTGGATCACCCTAAAATTCTGTGGTTTGGGAAAGGGTTAAGGCATTTCATCCATCATTATCTACCAAATACTTCTTGTAACTTCGGGAGTCTTCCATGGCAACGAAAATTGACAATGGTATGCCTCGCCAATTTCTGTTGTCATTGATATGGATGACGCCCGGAAATAGACGATAGTAAACGATCCGTTGCCACAGATGACGCTCGAAGTTGCATGTGCAGTTTTTGATATCTTATCACTTTCCCTGCCAAATTTTGATTTTGGAAGCGTCACTCACCGCTGAATTAATTCAAAGAAATTTCCAAGAAAAAACAGACATAACTTTTGACTCAGTTTATGGATTCTTTTCAAATTTTCAGCACATACAGAGGAATGAAGCATCTATATGTACTGTAAATTTGGAAGATATATATCGAATAAACTAAAATTAACAAAACATTTTTTCCCCTGATTTTATCGAAAAATTGAAAAAAATTGTCGAGTGAACTCGCCTATGGCAGGGACCTCCTAAAGTCGAGTGAACTCGCATATGGCAGGGAAAGAGTAAAAATGGATGAAATAACATACATGTAATTGATGTTTCATATAGAGTCATATTAGAATTACTTGCCATACAAAGAAGGTCCTGAGCGATCGTGCTTCTGCGAGGTTTCGCGCAGGGGTCCGGCATATCTTTAAACTGAACCACAGTAGTACGTCCATGCCTTTGTAGCTCTACTGGATGGTTAGCTGTACCATAGGTCAGCCATCTTTCGTCGGGCGGGCAATGGATAGGATTCTTTGTCCTAGCTTTGGTCAGATTCAATATGGCTGACATTCGTAGTGAGACATACACTCTCTCGTCAGTCGTGCAATACAACATCAAAACAACGAATGTGAGGATGAGGGTGACCAGAAAACCGATCTTTACAATCTTGTAGCGTGACGTCATAGATTCATGGCTGTCCATGATTGGTGCTTTTTGTTTCGTCATAGTTTTTGAATGTAGATTGTCCTCTCGGTTCTGAATCATGTAAATATTACATAATTTGAACTAATCCAAACTTTAAGGAAGTCCACCAAAAGGAGATTTACGCGACGTTGTAATTTTTCGATTGACGTCGTAAACATTCGGCTTTGGAAACTCGACTTTTACTTTCTCACAACGTGTCCGTATAGATCGAGTTCGTTATGAATATTTACGACGTCGCACGAAAAGTCTTGACTTCGTGCGAATCTCATTTTGGTGGGCTACCTTAAAAAGACGGTTTCGAGTATGCGCTTTGAGAGACATTATATTCCAATTTCAATTTTAAAGTATGTTTTGATGCCAAGGTTGGTTATCTTTATGCTTTTGAATGCTTTCAGTTTTTTAATTGTTGCTTATGGGCCAAAAACGCTTTTAAAGTTGAGATGAAAATTACAAATTCCATTTACACATGAACTGTAGTTTAGCACAATTAATTCAATCTAAAGAAGAAATATTCCTCGTAAACGGCACAATACTTTGGCTTGCACTTTCCAAAATTCTCATACGAAAATATACTCTTTCAGATAAAAATAAAATTGAAATATGAAAAAAATATCGTTGAAACGCCTTAATATTTTATAACTTTTCCCAAAAACCTCATGCATGTAACTCCGGCTTGTTAAACGCTATACTTACTAGGTTTTTGATGAAAAGCGACGATTCATTTTTATGAGCTTTGATATGGAAAGGGAGTTTTTCGCGATCAAAGTGACACTAGGCTTTCTTGTCTAGCCATTATATCGTCGCTTTTCAACGAAAACCCCGCAACTGCAGCTTGTTTTAAGCTGCAGTTACGAGGTTTTTGTTGAAAAGCAGCGATTATTATGGTTCATTCTTACAAATTTAATCTAGTAAATAAACTCTGTGAAAATTGTTATTCAGATTCCGGATTTTGTTTGGAAAAGAGCTGATGTCGTTTCTATTGTTTGGATAATATTCAGTGTTTAACTTTTATTTTTGTAACATGTTTATTATTGTTTACAAGCGGATATAGCTCACGATAAATGATCTGGCATAGCAGCCCATGTTAATCAAACGAGATGCTCTGCCAGGTCAATTATCGTGAGCTATAAAATACTCCGAGTCTGTTCCCCTTTCAGGTACATACCCAGGAATTGTGTAATGTTGAAACCTAGGGCTTTTGGCCGAGTCCATTTCCCGGACAAGACCTGGCCCCGGTTTCTCGAAAAAACTTAAGTACATTCTCATGAGAACATGCTCAACTTCAAAGGAATACTCTCCAACGTTGAAGGGTATTTGGCTGAAGTTAACATGGATTTCGTGCGATTTGAGCACGGTGCTCAGATTTGAGCATGAGAACATACTTAAGTTTTTTCGAGAAACCGGGGCCTGGTTTGACCCCCTCATTAGAAAAGGTTTAGGAAAACATTGTGAAAAACGAAGTACTTGCGACAAGCAATTTCTTCGTTTTTTTCACAATGTCTTCTACACAGAACGCCTTAAATGTTCAATTTCATTCCATTGAAAATATTCTCCGAAATTACTTTGAATTTGGACTAGTTTATAGTTTTCTTCTTTTAACTAATTATTTTCCCAAACTTTTTATTTGGGGACGTCAAAACCATAACTTTAGTAGGAAAAGATTAAAATAAGTCACCACAGAAAATACTAAGGGAATAGACAAAAATGTTGATTTTCATCATTTTTTTCATTACTCTCAGTGTTTTTCCAGACAGATTTGTTTTGGACTACAAAACCGTGTTTGTTCGTCTTGTTTGTTCGGGAATGGATTGATTTAAACGACAAAATGTAAATTGTTATAATGATAACTTCAAATGAGCAGTTAATTCGAACGTACCTGACCATCAGCGTTGTCTTCTTTTCTCACAATAATTTCCCAATATTTATATTAACCAGTTTTGACCAATTACTGTACGGATTAAATGAATTCCCCTTATGTTATCTACATTTTGAGTTATTTCCAGTTAAAATGTATTTTAAAAATTCTGGCATTTCAAATGGGCTCCCTAAATGGCAGCATTTAAACACGATAAATTGTAATACTCAATATCCCATATGAACACTTTCCTATACAAGGCATGGGTTTCGGTCCTGGTAGGAAAGGCATTGGAAATCATTGAGGCAAACGAACAAAATGTTGATAACCAGGATTTTGTTCTTTTGTCTCAATATTTCTAAGCTTTATTATATGCACAAATCCTGTATTTATCGCCACTCAATTTACTGCCTGCAGCATCTTTAGCATGGGGGGAAGTCCGACTTTTTCCATGTTTAGAAAGGGCTAATGCTACAATTTTCTGTCGCTTTCCTTCAAAAACATTGTAACTGTAGCTTGATTTAAGCTGTAGTTACGAGCTCTTTTTAATGAAAAGCGACGATATAAGCCCACCTTGACATACAGTAACATATCGACGGTTACTTTCAAAAACGCCGTAAATGCAGCTTAATCACACTGTAGTTACAGCGATTTCGAAGTAAACCAAAGCTTTGGAATAATCCGTCTTTATGCGGATTAATACCTATTAGTTTTAAAACTCTTTCCAAAACGATATATATTGGCAGATTTAGTGTAGTAGTGATGCGTGGGGCTTGTAACACAGGAGTCGCTGGTTCGATCCACCGCCTCTCCAGTCTCTGCGACTTTAAACCAAGGTCCTGTCACCATATGACCTTAGTTTTTGAGTTGAACCCAATTCAATCAAAAAACAAATGAACGCTCTCAAGATTCTGGAAACGAATAATGGTTGGTAGAAAAGGTTGGGGAAAACGTTGAGAGAAAAGAGGAAATCGCTTATTGTCACCAATTTCTACTTTTTCCTCAATTTTTATATCTGTTATACATCTACTATAACATTGACAAATTCTGGTTTTGATAACAATTTTATGTAGTCTGTAACCTTTTCAATATGAAACAGTCCTCATTCTTGTAGTTTGGGAAATATCATTAAGTGAATGTCGTTTAGTATTTTCCACGATAAATGACCTGGCAGAGCACCTCTACTATTACGTGGAGATGCTCTGCCAGGTCATTTTCGTGAGCTATAAGTGACAAGAATCTTCAAAGGGAGATAAATAAAGATGCATCCCGTGATAGTTTTTAACCCTTTCCCAAACAAGACCTTGTTTTGACGTCCCTAATAGAAAAGGCTTGGGAAAACATTGAAAAAAAAAGAAGAAACTGCTGATAACCAGCAGTTTCTCCTTTTGTCTCAACATTTTCTATGCCATATTTTACACAAATTCTTTTAAACAAATCCGATAGCACGGTGGGGATTGTGCATGCTGGGATGGGTAAATCTACGGACAAATTTGCCTCGCTTCAGGTAAGACATTTTGCAATAACTTCCTTATTTCTGCGTCAATTAAAAAACGGTTTGTTGCATGTACCCCGCCTTACTGAGCTCTTTCCTCCGATGTATGCTTCACACGAAACCTTTTTGTACTTTTTGCGAAAAGTGATCCCAACCGACCAGAAAAACGACAAAAAATCTGGTCGTTTTTCAGGTCAGTTGGGATCGATTTTTGGGAAAAATATGGGGAGTTTTCAAATAAGTAATACACCTGAGGAAAGCGCTCAGTAAGGCGGGGTACATGCAACAACCCGCTTGAAAATTGACACAGAAATAAGAACATTATTGCACAATTTCCTACCTGAAGCGTGGCTTATTTTGCCGTAGTCGTTATCATTTCGTTTTCTGGTCAGTTGGGATCAATTTTTGGAAAAATTAAAAAGATACCACAAATAATCCATGTATCCGAGAAAAGGAGTTTTCAAGGCGGGGTATATGCAACAGACCTTTTGAAAATCGACAAAGAAATAAAGGAGTTATTGCAAAATATTTGACAAGATTCGAGATTATTTTTGTCCGTATTCGTTATCCATCCCAGCATGCACATTCCCCATCGTGGATAGGTCGACTTTCAATTATCTTGAGGTAAAATAGCGATCCTCTCTGCGTATTCGACACAATGATTTTCAACTTAGGTAGTCAACCCTCAATGAGATTCATAAAACGTCGGAATCATTTGGGCGACGTAAAGATTCGGCTGTTGAACGTTCCACCGCCAATGTTAATAGCGACGCCCGAATAGGTTCGGAATGTATTTAAGACGTTGCACGAAAAATTCCGACGTCGCATGAATCTCATTAGGATGGACGGCCTTTACTGTGTACATGGATAGTTTTTTGCTTTTTGTTGTTGTTTCTTTGTGTATATCCATAAAACTATTATAGCAAGTCAAAATGGCCCCGTTACACTTCTTCAGATTCGTTTTCCTTCATCTCGGCAATTTTCGGAGCCGTCAGAGAGAACACAGCTATAAACCCGAATATCATTGAGATCAGCACGAGTATAGGCATACTGAAACGTGAAAGGAAAAGGATGCACATTAAGGTAGCCCACCCCTGAAATTCACACGTCAAATTATTTTCGTGTGACGTTTTTTTAAAAAACATTTATTACGTAGCCGAACCTATTCGGACGACGTCGTAAACATTCGGCGGTAGAACGTTTCACCGCCGAATGTTTACGACGTCACCCGATTAATTCCGAAGTCGTGTGAATCTTTTTAGGAATGGACTACCTTAGGCTATCTTATTTGGGCCGAAATCAGGAATCTATGTTTCTCTCTTTCATTTGTTACAAGCAATGTATGGGATGTGGCAGTTAGGAACAGTTTTAGTATACGTGCTTTTTCCTGTTTATTCTGGAATCATATGCTACACAAAATTTTAGAATTGTCTTATGGTAGTCCGGCCCTTTTGAGATTTACGCGACGTCGTGGTTTTTGTGCGACCTCGTTTACAAACGTTACGTATCCGAACTTATTCGGACGACGTCATAAACATACGGTGATGGAACGTTCCACCACCAAATGTTTACGATGTCGCCCGAATAATTTCGACGTCGCGAGAATTTTTTGTTATCCAGAGTTATCGAGAATTTTTTTTAAAGATGATTGCATTTAGCGAATTTCATAAAAATAAATCAACAACAGAACACTTTTTTCTTAGTAGGCCGTTTAGGACTAGTGTCTAGTAGCCTACATAAATTATACAGTGTCTTGAAAATGCCATAAGTTCCCTTTCATAGATCCACAATCTTTTGTTACGGGTCTTTTTATGAAAAGCGACGCTTTAAAAAACAAGCTTTAGTTACGAGCTTTTTGATGAAAAGCGACTCTATGCAATACTTACTTCACAACCAGCCATTCCTGACCATACGACACATCTGAATGGTTGATACTCTGTGTCCGGTCGTTACAACAGTGCACCTCATCGCTGACGTAATCATTTCTACAGCAGTAGAAGTCGGACAGACCCACAAGCCGGACACCCGACGGACACTGGAAGCCAGGCTGTAGCTTGTGGGCGTAGTTATAATACGCTGGACAGTATTCGCCGATGACTTCTGTAACTGAGAATTTACCTTCAAAATCAAACAGACATCAAACTTTCTACAGTAGAAGTCGGACAGACCCAAAAGCCGGACACCCGAAGGACATTGGAAGCCAGGCTGTAGCTTGTGGGCGTAGTTGTAATATGCAGGGCAATATTCACAAACGACTTCTGTAACTAAACATTAAAACGTAGTTCATGGCAAAACTAAGCAGACGTGACAAAAGCTAAGTATAACAATAGGAATCGAACATACTAACCGGACATTGGAAGCCAGGCTAAAGCTTATCGGCGTAGTTATAATATGCAGGACAATATTCATCTATAACTTCTGTAACTAGACATCAAAACGTTGCTTATCTCATTGACAAAACAAAACAGACATATTGGATTCAATCAACAAGGAAGTTGGACAGATAGCATACTAAGCGGACCCTATAGATGGGCATTAAAAGCCAGGTTATAGCAGCATTGGGTATATATTTTGACAGCACGCGAAAGAAATATTTGTAGTTATAAAAAGTCTTATTACATAATTAACGCTATTTAAGATGTTCGCAATTTACGCAAAAATATGTAGATCTACGTCAGTTCGTTAGTAAAACGGAGCCCAGAATCAATGCTGCTCTCCAACACAGTCACCATGAAATAGGCTTTTTATAAGAGAACAAATTGGATCTTGATCAAACTGCATGAACTTATAAATAGCCCAAGGGCGGATCTAGGGTGGGGTCAGGGGGTCATGACCCCCCCCCTGGAATTGGCCGAAAATTGAATATTGACTATAACTTCTTATTAAATGCTTTCATTTGGGCTTTGACCCCCCCCCCCCCCCCCCCCTGGAAAAAAATCCTGGATCCGCCCTTGGAGCCTATCTTCATATCGTCGCTTTTCAACGAAACCTAGTATATTTCAACTAATTTCAACACTTACCTTGGTAAATTATTGCCAAACAAGCATAGGTTATAGTCCGCATCATGGTATATATATCGTGCACAAACTTGGACCGAGCAAAATCTTAGGAAATTGCTAATTACGTTATATACCTGTAGTTGTGACTAAGCACAAAATGTCAGTGGTTCCTTTCAATTAACTTTTTCACAAACGACAAACTTTGAGGATGGTCCAATATGAAAGGATTTGCAGACTACGAAACAATTGTTTTCAAAAGTAGAAAGTATGTATGTAATAACTTAGGAAATATTAAAACAAAAGGAGAAACTGCTGGTTATCAGCAGTTTTTTCTTTTGTCTCAGTGTTTCCCAAAGTCATTTCAATTAGAGACGTCATAACCAGGTCTTGTTCGGGAAAGGTTAATTTTCGGGAAAGGGTTAACCTTTTCATGAACAGCAAAACTGCTGCTACAGACATTAAAATGGGTGTTGTTGAACATAGGACTTGTGCATAATTTGGCTCGGAAAATATTGAGACAAAAGAAGAAAATGCTGATAATCAGCATTTTCTTCTTTTGTCTCAATCAATGTTTTCCAAAACGTATTACTAGTATATTAGGCACGTAAAAGCTATATATTGTTGGGGAAAGGGCTGAGTGAGCATGCCATTTGTATAACGCGAAAAATGGTATAATTGTGTGTTTTCACTAGACTTTGAAATATTAATGAGACAAAATTAAAATCAATTTTACCAATGCAATTAACTAAATAGCTGACAACATCGTGTGTTTCGCCTTTTTATGCTCCCCGAAAAAAATTCGGGGGAGCATATAGTCGCCACGCTGTCCCTCCGTCCGAGCCAACCTCCGGGGGTTTATGTGGTTCAATCCGTCCATAATTTATATGAAATAAGAACAATTCCGCTTAAACCATGCCATTTTATGTGGCACTTTTCTTCATAAAGATCAAAGAAAAAAATGCTTAATCCTGAAATGTTGGCGAATTCGTCCGTCCGTCCACAGCCAGATCTCAACAACCCTTGGACCAAATTCAATGAAACTTCACATTTGAACTCCCTGTGATAATACCTAGAGACATGTCTGCCTGTTTCTTAATTTGAGGCTGCGTCATGGAAAAAGGGGCCTTAGTGTAAAAAAAAATCTAAAATTTTTTCTATAAGTTTTTCTCCAATTTCTCTTCATCTGATGGGCAGAATTTAAGGGGGAATGCTCCAGTTTTTCGGAACACTCGGACTTTACTGTAGTAAGGACCTCTATGGATAAGGCGAGAAATCTCCCTAAAAGGCTCTAATGGAAAAGTCAATTTTCAAAACATGCAAAATGATGATTATTTTGAGCTATATTGTTAGATGGATACCTAAATCCTATAAAAAGTGATTTTGTTCAGTCAAAACGATGCGACATGTACAGATAACTCTTGGTTTCTGTACCTATCCCCAAAATTACATTTTCTTACCCCACCGGTATTTATTTAACCAGAATTAAGTTTTCTATGATTTTTTAGTAAGATTTTTTCTGTAAATGTAAGGACAATTGGTGTTGAAATCATATACCAGTTTTCGTTTTGTCCTTAATGCGCATGCGCATCATTGAAACGAGTTTAAAGGCGAAATCTTCCCGCCAAAAATATGGCAATTGGTATATGAGCACTATTTTTAGTAAAAAAGTATGTTCCACCCCGTGACCCAGGAAATCCTTTTTACCAAGGAAGCATATGGTCAAGTGACACAACATACACTACTCAAAAGTTCTAATTGGCCACCTCATATTTTGGGAAGTACAGACTACAACTGTGTTCGAAACATAATCATTTTTATATCATCAGCTAATATATTTATTTATCATAATTTACACAAAATGATAATAGCTTCGTATTACAGTGCATTATCAAAACAATGGCATCAAATAAAGACCCCTACAAATGAAAAGTCACAAAACAGAGGCCAATGACGTATTTTCTCTAAGAAGCATTGATCATTGCTTGTTACTTCATTCTGATGATTGTTTCACAGAAAAGGCTGTATTTCCTTGTGAATTTTCTCTATTCGCGAGCGACAACATGATACAGATCGTCCAAAATGTTGCGTTTTGGGTGGTTGTCTGAATTGTCTTCAACCCAACCTATAAATGCTAAATGTGGCTAAAACTAAACCTTTGAATGGTATTGAAGGCTTTGAATGTGGTTTGACGCCAATGTGTGGTTAATGTCTATCAAATGATGACACAAGAATGATATTGTTGACAAGAATGGTTTCCAGATATACTTGGAAATGGCCAGAAAAAAAGGAAAATTTTGCTCCTGTCGTACCAATTGCTCTGATAATGTGTTTCGTGTTGACTGTTGTTGAATGTAACATTCTAAGGGACCGAAAGGGTAACCGATGTTAATGGGCTTTGTAAGCGTCATATTAACAAACCCACTTCCGGTCAATCGAAATTCCAGGAACAGTCCTTTTTAGACAAGATTGGTAAGATTGAAAATTCAAACAACAGGGAAATTATTACTAACGGCACCAGAAATCATAAATGAAGATCATTTATGTTCTGTTAATAAAAGAATGACAGAAAAGTTTATTGAGAACATACCCCTATAATTGGCCTGCTAGATTCGATCAAGCCAAGTCCTCTAGCGTATTTGTGTTACTTGATTTTGGTCATGTTTTCTGTTTTTCCTAAGTTCTAGGCAGTAAAGGACATGATGCATGTAACATTTATGAGTTTTGATTAGTGCACGTGTTTTTCGTGCACGTTTGACCAAAATGCGTTTTTACCGAATAACTCGTGCGAAATAAAACGATCGGTGATACAAATTATTCATTTGAAATCTTTATCAAATAGATAAACAACTGTCAAAATTTCAGTTTTTATGTTTCAGCCATTTTCTAGTAAAACGAGTATAAAAAGTGGCCAATTAGAACTTTTGAGGAGTGTATGTCAATGGGAAGCTGGGTCAAGGGGTGGAACTATGTTCACCAGCCCATGGAAGGTAGGTATTCCTCAGTTTTTGGCGGGAAAGTGTGCTTTTAAAGTTGTTTCAATGATGCGCATGCGCAATACGGACAAAACCAAAGCTGCCATATGATGTCAACACCATTTATCCTTGTATCTGTAGAAAATAAATTGGAAATATAACAAAAAGAAACTTCATTTTACGTCTATGAATACCGGTAGTATAAGAAAATGAAACTATTTAGGTGGGCACCTATAGAACTTTATAAATGGCAAAAAAACTGTATTCATTTCATTTATTTATCTTCCTAACCATAAAGCTTAATTTTGTTTCTCAATTTGTTAGTTTTGAAAATTGACCCATCGCACTGAGCCTTTTAGGGAGACCTGGTGTCACTCCTCAACGAAACGGGCCTATTAAATATATAGTAAAATGGGTCAATTTGGCAGCTTCTAGCTCCTCTCAGAAGTCTTTGTGGCACCTTTTACTTAGTCTGCCTGACAGACCATTTCTTTGTCTTTAATTTACTACCAAGAAAGTGGTATCAATAGCACCATCAGCTAAAATCACGCACCCGTGAACACAGCCACCCTTGAAATTTGCCATCTATTTCGGGATCTGCATGTGACACACCCCCATGAAAGGTCACGACCGCGCAAGAAACTAGTTCCCAACAAATTCATTAAAACACATCCTAGCAGTACACTGATGGTCTGCCAGTGTACAGAACCACATTTCATGCATCTGCCTATTCTACAGACACAGAATCAATGCAACAAAAGGAGCGAATCCATTTTTGACGGAACTATGTTTGTATACTACGACCCGGAAGCATTTCCCGTTGTGGAGTGTCTCCACCTCTCGCCTTATCCATAGAGGTCCTTTAAATATTTCGTACAAATATGTTTCGCTACCAGATTTTCAATAATATAACACATCATTACAATTTACCTTTTTCGACGGTAAAAGTGTATTTATTATATGAAACTGATTTTCTCAAGATGGAAATCGAATATTTAGAGCAAGACAGTCGTAAGTGTGTATGCAGTTACCACTGTTTTGCGTCATTTTATTCATGTGTAGCTGATAAAATTTGCCATAATTCACTAATAAGTGCGCTGACCTATACATTTCTTTTTGAATTATTACCAGGACATGTTGCTTAATACAATGAGGGAGTTTTATCAAATTCTATTATGTAGAACCTGAAATATTTCCAAAAATATGCAAATTTTGACATAACACACTCCAGCTTCGTTGATCTAACCGAACACGTGGGCATGCTGCTTTATACATTTACGCATTTATAATAGCACATATTTTGGGTTTTCTGTTCGTAATAAATGTAAGACGTTACTTTAAATGAATATACAGCTTTTTATTAGCATTTTAGTGACTTTGGACAGGTGCAAGAAATTGTGCATTTTTTCGATGTAGGGTTATGTGATACGAATGCCAATAAAACCCAAACCACCCATTTTTATTTTATTTTTCAAGTGGTAATAACATGTTATTTCAACATACAAAATATGAATAAATTCTATTATTGGGAAAAAGTTTAGGAAACTGGAGCATTCCCCCTTAATGAAATTTTGTACTTATGTGATAAATAGGATGTTCTAGACCATATTCTATAAATAATGTGTGTACAAAAATCTGTCATGGGAAAAGGGGGCTTAATGTATGATAGTTTTTATTTTGTGACAAACACTTATTCGGGGAGTATAATCCGTCTATGACGGCTCTTGTTTGAAATGATAATACTATACAATTGGGCCAGAAGCTAAAACAAGGTCCTTCACAACATTTGAGACCAATATAGATTCAGATCAGTCTGTGCATACGCACAGTCTGATCAAGATCCAACTTGTTCTCTGAGAGCTTTTTCGCTGCTTTTACAAAAGTTGAAAGAAAAACATAGCTTGTGATCATACTCAGCAACGCAACAGATAAGATGGGGGGGGGGGGGGCAATTTGAATTTGAATTCGGTTTGAAGCAGAGAAGGTGGGAAAATGCCAGGAATAATCAACTGAAAAATCAACTGATAAAAAAGTTATTGAAGATAAACCAAAATTTTGGTATATCTTCAATAACTTTTTTATCAGTTGATTTTTCAAAACTCAACCACGTCCATCTAGTGCGTGACGTCTGTCCACATTCTCTGCTTCAAACCGAATTCAAATCGGTCCAGTATTTACAAAATTGTTGAAGATTTTCTGAAAATTTTGTATCACATGATTATCCACCGTGATATAGATCAACTAGATACAATGGGTGGTCAAATTTCTATTTAATGGTTTTCAAGCCGAGAAATTTAAAACTTCGAACAATTTGAAGTTTCAAAGATGTCCCTGGAAGAAAACGGATCCGAAAACATTAAAGAGAAAAAAATGTTTATTATCATCAATTTCCCTTTTTTCACAATTTTCGGTGCTAACGGTGCTAACAAATACTGTTGGTGTTGTTATAAAATCCCGTAACTACGGCTTAATTCAAGCCGTAGTTACAATATTTTGTAACAACACTGACGGTTTATCAAAACATAACAGGAAACCAAGTCTATTTTTAGCACAAGATTCATCGCTATTATTTTACCAGTTGAGTTATCACTGATCTATCGCCGTCACGTCGATTTCCGTCCTAATGAAAGCAAAGCCTGCATTTATCAGGGTACTCTCCCGGTACTCTCCATTGCCGAGTAGGGTCTTATTGATTAAACCATCAAATTTGACATTCTATCGAAATGGAATGTAGAGATAATGTGCTCTGTTCATAAGAGAGTATTATCAGGGTGGCTATGCAACCCGGCGTACGGATTTTGATAACGCGTCTTTGACAGCCCTATTCCCGGTTCTATCTCACTCCACGTCAAACACACGGGGACCCGTATTATCAACGATCTTACGACTACGTTTTTGGTGTAAATTGTGTAAGAAGACATCTGATTGCACGAGAAATCAGATTGTGCCAATCAGACGAGAAATCAAATTGGGTCAATCAGGTTTGTTGTTACAAGTAATTATATTCTGATTTTTTTCGGGAGACAGGGCGGAGCCTAGTAAACGGTTCATTACATTTAAGCTTGAGGAGAAACAGCCTTCTCGCTTAGCGGTACATCGTCGGTTTTATTGCAAAACATTATAACTACAGCGTGAATCAGGCTCTAGTTACGAGGTTTTATAACAACTCATTTTACAATAGAACGTTCTTTCAATTTCCAAATGTGTTCGTGCTCGTGCCGCACGTTTTTCCCTTATATCAACCAAGATATCGAGAAGTAAACTCGTCGAATAACCTCTTCGCTTAGCCCCTCCCTGTGAGGTGAATAAAAATGGATTATACGCAAAAAATCGACAGACCGTTGATAATACGAGCCCCTAGACTTTTTTAAAACATTCAAACGCAAGCATTTTTCTGTGTGCAAAAATGTAGGGCACGTGCACATCTGACAGAAAAATGCTTAAGGTAGCCAACCCGTAAAGAAATTTTCTTGACGTCGGAATTAATCGGGCAACGTCGTAAACATTCGACGGTGGAATGTTCCACCGCCGAATGTTAATAACGTCGCCCGAATAGGTTCGGATACGCAGCGGATGTTAATGACGTCGCACAAAAATTTCCGACGTCGCCAGAATCTCATTAGGAGTGGACTACCTTAAGTTTGAATGTTTAAAAAAAGCTACGGTGTTTAGTGTAAAGTGCGACAGAACCCGGAAATGTGCCCTAAGTGGAGGGTACGGTGCACTCTATCTCTTCGAAATCTTCACGATCTAACCCAGAGAATGACAAAACAAGAGTTGTCCACGGACAACGCATCTCACCTATACGAGAGCTTGTCGCAAAAAGAGAATCCAAGGTCAATGTCACTAGTTCAAAGGTCATGGTCTCAAGGTCAAGACATTAGGTATCCATATGTGATATATAAACCCCTATCTACAATAGTATTAAAGTATGTGTAACTCCAAGGTCAATGTAAATATATCAAAGGTCATGGTCTCAAATGAAAGGTCTTAGCGGGAAGTATGCATGTGTGAAATATCAAAGCTGTATCTCTGATAGTGTCTGAGATATAGTCCAGGCCCTGGTTTCTCAAAAAAAAACACTTTTGAGTACATGCTCAACTTCAGTGGAATAATCTCCAACGTGTGTATTCGATTGAAGTTCACGTGGATTTCGTGTGATTTTAGTAATGTGCTCAGATTTCAAGAGTCTGACACCGTACGTAAGTTTTTTCGAGAAACACGGGCCTGATTAAAGTGTTTAAGCGACATAACTTGTGTCGAACTTTTCTATTGTTTTTGAATGGGATAGCGCTCTGATGTAAATAGCGACATCCAAATATCAACGAGCGAATTTTCATCAAAGAAGACTCGGATTACCGGAAGTGTTCTGTGGGTAAGGAATAAAACGATAATGGAATGGGGTCAATTTATATTTATATCCTTTAATGGGTAATAATCGATAATATGATATTATAAATCTTTAAAATCTAGTGAAAAATGATTGTTTTAAAAAAATGATGTCAATATGACCTACAGTTGTCGCCACATCGTATGGCACAATGTTTTTATTTTGTTCAAATGTAATTGAACGTTAAACAAAACATAAACACGTGCCATACGATGTGGCGACAACTGTAGTCATAAAATTCGGTATGTTTGAAATGTCGTAACAACAACAGAAGGCATTTTGAGCGTAACTGACAAATTTATAAATGTTAGGAGAATTAACATATTCTAGCGATTTTCTATACCATATCAGTTTTCTCAGCCTCTTTAAACACCGATTCTTTAATTATCTCTTGTCCGTGTACTCCAGTTGGTTTAAATAGGCTCTACACATTGTTGTAATGAGAACGATTTATTAAACATTCACCACGGATACTCCACAAGTAATGCAAAAACAACTTTATTGCAGAAAGTTGACTTGTAAAGTAAGCCAAGAAAGTTGTTAAAAGTGTCCTCAGCCCAGGAAAGGGAATTGTGATGATCAGCCCAGAAAATTGACTTGCGTCGTCGCTTTATTGCCAGAGCCTCTTTCAGTTGCCGTCACCTCGATTTCTGTTCCACTGAATGTAAAACTGACATCCACACATTTAGACTTAATGTCGGTGATTCTTATCTTACCCAATTTGGTGCAACTTTCGTCTGTTACATACGTCGGCGATTTTTCTGTGGATGCGTAGATATTAAACACAAAGGTATATTCCGACTTTTCTTCACCTACAGGTATATAATCTCTTGTTGCTTGCTTCTCACCAACTGTTATAGTTTTACCAATCTCTACATGTTTGTCGAAGATACCCTTGGCATACCAGACGCCGCTAGCGCTCTTGAATTTTCTGGTTTCCTCATGCTTACCCTCTACAAATTTTCCATTGGTCTCAATACCGTAGGTATACTTGCAGACCCTTTCACCGATGGAGATAGGATTGTGACCGTAAACAACCGCTCCCATGAGTACTACAAGACCCGCATCTTTAGGCGTGATAAATCGCTTATCTGGAAATGCGCACTTTATCGCTTCTTGTAACATGATTGATTCGCTGAAACCTCCGACCATAAGAATGGATTCACATGCTTGTTCTTTGATGAGTTCTTTCATATGATTGACGATCTTGTCAACTGGTTGCTTGAATAACTCTCGACATATTGCCGGCTTCATTCTAAGCCTGTCGGCACCAATGATCTGCATCTCTTCAGCAAATTCGGGTATTTGTTTTATATATTCCTTCAACTCTTTACCGGTCTCCGTACTAAACACATCTCTTAATCCAGAAGGGAGAGAAAAAGTGACCTTCGCTTCTTTATCAGGAGCCAAATCCCGTTTCTTTACCTCGAAACTTCGGAAAAGATCGAGGTAATCTTCTGGATATTCTTGCTGGAATTTCTGTAACACGGGATCTCCGAATATCTTCGCCAGCAGTCGTCGGAAAGCTTCGTCAACCCTCGTGCCTCCCCAGTCACCACCGCTTGCTTTATGAAGCTCCTTCAGTGTTTTCTCGTCCTTTACCTCGTGAACAGTAATGTCAACCGTACCACCTGGAATTTATATTAGTTTTTCAATTAAAGGGAGTGAGGGCGTTTCAAAATTATTTATTTCATTTATTGTTAAGCAAACCCTGTGTTGTGGGTACTCATTACGTAGAATCGTCTCGCCAAGACAATTCAAATGAGTACCCAAAACATAAGGTTTGGATTTAAATAGCCTACGAAGTGGTTTAGATCTTATGTTGCATTGTAACAATATTATTCATTATACAAATTCCAGTCACCACCGTTTGCTTTATGTCGTCTTTTACCTCGTGAACAGTAATGCCAACTGTATCACCTGGAATTAACAAAGTGCATTTCAAAGTGACTATATAGAAAGCAGATTCCGTCTTCAGTTGCGCTAGTTGAAAAATAAAGCATGTCTATAGAGGAGACTATGATTAATTAAAGCGTATAAATAGTGAATATTTTTTTCGTTCAAGTTAGTATGAAAACAATACGCATTGACAATCGAAACTACACGTACATTCTTTTAAAGAAAATACTTAAAATGGGAGAGGTTATTTCGCATTTTCTATAGTGAACAACATTTGTAGTCCATCTATCACAACATTTCGTGCATCTTCGTCGCAATCTTTGAGAACAGAAATTGACACAGATTTTTAATGCGTTTCGCTCATTATCAGATACCAAAAACTTCTCGCAAAGTAGGCCAACTTCGCCGTTTTCGTTTTTCCGTGACAGCGAAAAATGCTAAGGGTATCCGGATTTTAAAATTACAGTCTGTAATTATGCCTTCTTGTAGTTTGGTTCGCGTAACCAAACTAACCTCTAACTAATTCCTGAAGCGGGCATAAAACACCATCCAATCAATCATTTAATTGGTTGAGTTATCCCTGTTTTATTTCGGTCAAGTACATTTCAATCCTAGTGAAAGTTACTAGAGCGGTTATCCAAAGTGGCTTTTTGGACATGTAGGCAGGCCTATGGATTTTGATAATTTAAAATGCACCGCTCGCGCCTTTGAGAACTCGATTCTCGGTTATACCGCACTAAATACCAAACGCCAGGACTATTTCGAATATTCCAACAAAAGCATTTTCTGTGTCCAAAAAAGTAGGACACATGCACATCTGAAAGATGTTTACGTTTAAATAATTGAAGAAGCCGTTTTGTTTGGTCTAAATTGAGAAAGAGTCCGGAATTGTGTCTCAAAAGAAAGTTAGGTGCACTCTATCTCATCAAATTCCGCTGAATCTAGTTCGGAAAATGAGAGGAAAAACTACGGTGAAGCGAGTGATCTTTTTCGTGTGCACACTTCCATATAGCGTAACACGGGATAGACATCATGTTTACGCATTTGTACCAAAAACCCGAAAGTCTGATCTTCTTCAGTCTTTTGTGACATAAGTTGTTTTTATGTTCATTGGTAGATAAATTAAAAAAACACATACACGTAACCCGATTATCATCAATAATTTTCATATTATTTAATGGGTGATAACCAGTAAAATAACAAATATATAAACTTTTATATTCTAATATAGATACCTGTTACATGTTAACGTGCTAAAGTACGAGATCAACAGCAACAAAAAGTACAACAAAACTAATATCAAAATTATTAAAACAATTCGTTTTTACAAGAATGCCGAAGAAGGTGAAGTAACGGCTGTGTAAGTTTTAACAGTAGCTGAATACTTTAAAAAGATATCGCGAGAATTAAAAATTGTCGAGTTATTGTCTTTAAAAGTCATTTATTTTCTCAACCTCTTCAAGCAGTTCTTCGGTTCCTTATCATCCGTGCTCACTAGTTCAAATATACCGATATGTATAGACTTCATACATTGCTGCATCGTATGTTGCATACGGTTTATTAAACGTTCACCATGGATACTCCAAAATTAACAAAAAACAACATTATTGTAGAAAGCTGAATTATGCAGTCAGCCCAGATAAGTGACTTGTTATCTCAGTCCAGAAAATTGACCGGTGTTCTCAGCCCAGAAAATTGACTTGTGTTGTCGCCTTGTTGTTTGAGCCCGGTTCAGTTGCCGTCACCTCAATTTCTGTTCCACTGAAGGTAAACCCGACATCCACGCGCCTGGATTTGACGTTGGTGATTCTGATCTTGCCCAACTTGGTACAACTTTCTTCATTGACATACATAGGCGATTTTTCTGTTGAGGCGTAAATGTCAAACGCAAATATGTATGACGACTTTTCTTCACCCACGGTTTTATAATCTCTTGTTGCTTGTTGCTCGCCGACTCTGATTGTTGTACCAATTTCTACATGCTTATCGAACATATTTCTACAGTACCACACCCCGCTTGCGCTTTTGAATTTCCTGGTTTCATCGTGTTTGCCCTCCTTAAACTTGAAACTCGCCTCGAGGCCGTACGTGTACTTGCAGACTCTTTCACCGATGGAGATAGGGTTGTGACCGTACACAACAGCTCCCATGAGTACTACAAGACCCGCATCTTTGGGTGTGATGAATTGCTTATCTGGAAATGCGGACTTTATTGCCTCTTGTAACATGATCGACTCGCTGAAACCTCCTACCATAAGAATGGATTCACAAGCTTGCTCGCTGATAAGTTCTTTCATATGATTGACAATTTTGTCAACTGGTTGTTTGAATAACTCTCGACAAATAGCCGGCTTCATTCTAAGCCTGTCGGCACCAATGATCTGCATCTCTTCAGCAAATTCAGGTATTTGTTTTATATATTCCTTCAAATCTTTTCCAGTTTCCGTGGAAAACACGTCTCTTAAACCAGAGGGGAGAGAAAACGTGACCTTTGCCTCTTTATCAGGAGCCAAATCCCGTTTCTTTACCTCGAAACTTCGGAAAAGATCGAGATAATCTTCGGGATATTCTTGCTGGAATTTCTGTAACACGGGATCTCCGAATATCTTCGTCAACAATCTTCGGAAAGCTTCGTCAACCCTCGTGCCTCCCCAATCACCACCGCTTGCTTTATGAAGCTCCTTTAGAGTTTTCTCATCCTTCACCTCGTGGACAGTAATGTCAACCGTACCACCTGGAATAGCAATGAATTTTGCGCTAAAAATAGACCATGATTACCGTTATGTATTCTTAAACTGTATGTGTTGTAGCTATTGTTATAATTCTCGTAACTACGGCTTGCATCAAGCAGTGGCTGCGAGATTTTTTAACAACACCCCGATATACTATTGTTTGTCCGAAATAACGTCATAGGTTAAACTGGATAAAATTGTTCCCTATTAAATAACACAAGTCTATGAAACTACGAAGCGATAAAATGTTCCATTTTTAACAATAATATTATTCATTCTAATGAAGAAAGTTCGGTATATTGTTTCCGCTTATAGTAGGATGTCACAATGTCATGATGGCGTCATTTATCCCGTGACGTATTTCTATTAGAGTTTACCATGTGAACAGCGGTATCAACAGTACCGCCTGAAATTTGAAAAACTTTTGTGAGACTTCAATCCGATTAACATGCTAAATTGGTGCATTTTTGACAAAATCACATTTATGAGACTACAAATGTTTCATTTCTATTATGATATTATTCATTATATAATTGTCATGTCCATATAGTTATGAGGGTTCATTCTAACTCATTTAACACATGTGTGCATGGCTTAACCCATTCCCACATTAGGTCATCAAGATAAAATTCTTGAGAAAACATTGTGGAAAATGAAAAAAAAAACTTCTCGTGACAAGTAATTTCTTCATTTCCAACTAGGTTTTCTAAAAAATCGAAAAATGTAGAATTTCATTCACTAGAACAATATCGTCTACAACACCCTTGAATTAATACAAGTCTGCATTTTGCCTTCTAGTATTACTGATTTCATTTAACATAACAATGACCTTTATGCAAGAAATATTTAGGGTTTTCTCGTCCTTTACCCCGTGGACAGTAATATCAACAGTACTGCCTGGAACTTAAATGCCATTTAGTGTTCAAATAACATGTTATGCATGGCTTTCTACGACAAATACGGGATTCTGCATTAAATGTGATGTCCTCGTGACCTATTTCAGTTTCAAAAGCTTTCACAGTATTGTAAACTGTAAACGTATATTTGATTGGTCAGAAGATTGGTCAGTAGATATAGCCCTAATCAGTGCCTGTCAGAAGTTAATGAAAAGGTAAACATCGGATATTAATCAGATTTACTAAAAACACATAACGCGGTTACATTTATATTTATATACTTTAATGGGTGATAACAAATAAAATGATAAATAATAAATCCTTATATTCCAGTAAAAGATAAATGTTATACAAGCTGAAAACGAAAACATGATAATAAACAACAACAACTATTATCCAAACGATCATAAGAATTGAATTCGTTTGCTGCGTTCGAAAATATCGTAACTACAGATTGAAGGAACTGTACCTACGATATTTTTAACGTAACAAGCGAATTTATTGACGTTGGGAGAATTAGTAATTGTCGAGAAAATGTCCCTACTATTATCAATTTGCTCAACTTCTTCAAACACTGGTACTTTGACTCTATATTATACGTTCCTCCCAGTTCACAGATTTGTAAAGGCTCTTAACATTGCTATATCGCATCTTTCATATGGTTTATTTAATATTAAACACGTTCAGCAATGGTAATCCAAATGTACTGTAAAACAACTTTATTGTAGAAAGCTGAATTATGCAGTCAGCCCAGATTAGTGACTTGTTATCTCAGTCCAGAAATTTGACCGGTGTTATCAGCCCAGAAAATTGACTTGTGTCGTTGCCTTGTTGTTTGAGCCCGGCTCAGTAGCCGTCACCTCAATTTCTGTTCCGCTGAAGGTAAAGCCAACATCCACGCGCCTGGATTTAACGTTGGTGATTCTGATCTTGCCCAACTTGGTACAACTTTCTTCATTTATATACTTAGGCGATTTTTCTGTTGAGGCGTAAATGTCAAACTCAAATATATATGACGACTTCTCTTCACCCAGGGGTATATAATCCCTGGTTGCTTGTTGCTCACCGACTCTGATAGTTTTACCAATTTCTACATGCTTATCGAACATATTCCTACAGTACCACACCCCGCTCGCGCTCTTGAATTTTCTGCTTTCGTCGTGTTTACCATCCACAAACTTAAAGCTCGTCTCGAGTCCGTAGGTATACTTGCAGACTCGCTCGTCGATGGAGATAGGATTATGACCATACACAACAGCTCCCATGAGTACCACAAGACCCGCATCTTTAGGCGTGATAAATCGCTTATCTGGAAACGCGGACTTTATCGCCTCTTGTAACATGATCGACTCGCTGAAACCTCCGACCATAAGAATGGATTCACACGCTTGTTCTTTGATTAGTTCTTTCATATGATTGACAATTTTGTCAACTGGTTGTTTGAATAACTCTCGACAAATAGCCGGCTTCATTCTAAGCCTGTCAGCTCCAATAATCTGCATCTCTTCAGCAAATTCGGGTATTTGTTTTATGTATTCCTTCAAATCTTTACCAGTTTCCGTGGAAAACACATCTCTCAATCCTGAAGGGAGAGAAAACGTGACTTTCGCTTCTTTATCAGGAGCCAAATCCCGCTTCTTTACCTCGAAACTTCGGAAAAGGTCGAGGTAATCTTCGGGATATTCTTGCTGGAATTTCTGTAACACGGGATCTCCGAATATCTTCGCCAACAGTCTTCGGAAAGCTTCGTCAACCCTCGTGCCTCCCCAATCACCACCGCTTGCTTTATGAAGCTCCTTTAGAGTTTTCTCGTCCTTTACCTCGTGAACAGTAATGTCAACCGTACCGCCTGGAATTTAGATACCTTCTGTGAGACTACAAAGTGGTTAAGATGTTATCATTTATATTATATAGTTATATATTATAAATTCATTATATATTATATATTTATATCGTATTTAAATATTACTAACTAAAAAGTATATTGTTTATAAATGAATAAATGAATAAAATGTATTACCGGGGACAAACCAGTGGTTTTCGTGTATTATTCAATAAATTCACCGTGCCATTAACGCACGGCTTTGAAATCAAATAATACGCGAAAGAACCAAAACTTTAAAATCTAACCCAATGAACACACAGATAGATAGAATGGCAATTTTCATTTTTGGGCGGAACATTTCGATTCTGGTCAACCTGGGTAGTCCGTGTTAAGTTCGATATCTGTTCAATTTTCCATTATAATTCTATTTCACAAGGCGGTTCAGATATTTTGATGCCTTTTCATTGCAACTGGAGGAGCAAATTTGGCTTACTGAGTTTGAAACACGAAAGCCGCTAGAAATCATTGTTGGAAAGCAAAATATTATGCTCATTACGAAGCCAAACAAATTTGCAATATTGTATAGCACAGTGTAACAACTTGCCCCATTCGCAATTTTTGAACTTTTAGATAATTTAATGGATAAATAGTGTTGCATTTGTCGGAAAGATTGATTTCAAAGAAACATAGGTTTGTCTTTGAAAACATATAAATGTATGATAAGCTACCCGGGTGAACGGAATAAAATGAAAATTTCAAAGACAATCCCAAATTTAGATTCATGCGATTTTTGCAGATTTTCAATCATAACTTTTCAATCACTCTTGTTAAGACGTACCAGAAGTTGTTATTAAACAAAAAAAGCTCATCATCAAAGTTAGAACAATGTGCGTGACATCATTGTCGCGAAACTGAGGTAACAACTTGCCCCGTGTAACAGATACCCGCGGTCTCCCCTATAGCAAATTGGGTATTTATTAGTCATTTTATTGCAAAATTAATACAATTGAATATCATTTGACGTTTAGCAAAGCATTTAATAGCATTTCGACTATCATAAATCATAATTTCCAACAATTTTGACATGCTTAATCATATAAAATTTGAAATAAAATCCCCTGAAATGGCTATTTTCTGTCAAATGTAACATGGGGGTCTATTTTTCATCGGATTTATGAATAAAACATTAAACAAATTTTGATCAGCCTAAAGCATATCATTGAAAAAGACCATGATCTTACTAATATTTTGATATATAACAAAGCAATGAAAAGTTAACGGTTCTTAGTAAGCTGAGTTATGAATCTGAGATAGTAACGGTTTTTAAAAAGTGCCACAATATTGTGCACGACGCCATTACATGTTTTTCAATTGTAAACAAGAAATGTTGCATTGCCCAACAGACGATTACATTTGCTTATTTTCTTCTTTTTAGTTTTCTTACATAGATCTACTAAAGTAAGTGTGTATAAGATTTGCTATTATAGCTTGAGGCCACAACCCCCAAGCTACCATTTTTTTTTACACACAACTAACTTTAGATGACACCTCATGGCGCCCACAGGACGAAATGCTTTTAAGCAAAGTATCGTGAAAACAAGCGTTTTCTTCATTTCTCACAATGTTTTTTAAGAAGAAAAAATATGAAAAATTTAATTCAAAAGAAATTATCGTCTGCAACACCTTTGAATTAACACCAGTCTGTAATTGCCCATCTGCTGTTACTGATTTCCTTTGACATGGCAATTTCCTTTATGCAAGTAATGCTTATATTTTTCAAATAGCGTAACATACATCAAAGAGACGGATATAAAAGGAGTGCTAGACAATATACCTGAACTATTCTAATGAAACGTCTCAGTGTGTAATTTATGATAAGAAGTGCATGTCGTATTGCGATTCAATTAAGGAGTCCCCCGCCGTATAGTCTTTTTTATAATATAATTCCTACTTACTAGATCTATATGTGCACACAGTTTGAAGTTGCTAGCACTTTAGGTATAGGAGATATGTCCCGGACAAAAATAAATAGATAAAAATGGACAATAACTGTGGCAGAGAAACGGTTCTTGCACAGGATATTTCTCTACACTGTGATCTTAAATGTACAAAGTTTTGAAGTTGCCAACACTTTAGGCTCAGGAGATATCTTCCCGACAAAAAAAAAAAACAACTCATATAGTGGGCGTGGCCAGAGTGACTGTTCTTGTATATGACACTTTGCAGCATACTGTGATCTATAAGTGTACAAAGTTGAAGTTGCCAGCGATTATGGTTTAGGAAATAAAAGGGTAAAATCAACAAAGGGCAATCAGTGGGCATGGCAGAGTAATGGTTCTTGTACATGACACTTCTCTACAATAAGTAAGGAAACTTTGAAGCTGCTAGCACTTACTGTTTAGGAGATATCTTCCAGATAAAATTGTAAAGGCAACAAAGGGCAATAACTCAAAAAGTGGGCGTGACAATGTACGAGTTCTTGTACATGACAGTTCCCCTTAATGATATCTATCTTTATACCAAGTTTTATGATGCTAACACTTATGATATAGGAGATATGTTCCGGACAAAAATGTATTGGGAAAAAAACAAAGGGCAATAACTCAAAAAGTGGGGTGGCAGAGTAACGGATCTTGTACATGATCCTTTAACTCAATGAGATCTATGAGTGTACCAAGTATGAAGTTGCTAGCACTAATGGTTTAGAAAATATGTTCCGGACACATATGTAAGGGTGAAAACAACAAAGGGCAATAACTCAAAAATAGGGCGTGGCAAAGTAACGGTTCTTGTACATGACACGTTTCCTCAATAAGGTCTATAAGTGTACTAACTTTGAAGTTGCTTGCACTAATAGTATATGAGAAATGTTCCGACAAAAATGTAAGCGTAAAAACAACAAAGGACAATAACTCCAAGAGTGGGTGTTGCTGAGTAACGGATCTTGTACATGGCGCTTTTTCCTCAATGAGATCTATAAGTGTTCCAAGTTTGAAGTTGCTATCGCTTATGGTTTATAAGATTTGTTCCGGACAAATATGTAAGGGTGAAAACAACAAAGGACGATAACTCAAAAAATGGGCGTGTTAGAGTAACGTATCTTATACATGACACTTCACTAAAACGAGATATATCAGCGTGCCAAGTTTGAAGTTTCTAGTACTCATGGTTTAGGAGACATCTTATGGACAAAAATATAAGAGTAGACACAACAAAAGGCAATCACTCCAAAAGTGGGCATGGCAGAGTAACAGTTCGTGTACATGACACTTCTCCTTAATGAAATCTATAAGTGTACCAAGTTTGAAGCTGCTAGCACCTATGGTTTATAAGATATAGTCCGGAAAAAAGTGTGAAAAAAGTGTGACGGACGGACGGAACAGAACAAACCTACAGTCCTCCAACTGGTAACCGGTGGGGGACTAATAAAGGCTAAAGGAACACGATTATCAAATGAAATCAGCATTGCTGGGTTCAACATCATTTAACCAAACTAACCTCCAGAATCCACTACCATATATTTAGCTCCAGGTTGAAATGCCGATATGCCGGTGTCGGTGTCGTTCTGTACCGGCATCAGTCTACAGTACAGCGAGGCGGCTTCGGGCTCCAGGGCTATCATTAGATTGTCTGATTTTATTCCACCCTGGTTGAATAAATAAATAAATAAAATTGACAATTAGATGAAAAAATAGTGGTAATTATGGTCATAATTGTAATCATAATTATTATTATGACAATTCAGTGATCGGACAAGAATTCGTTTCCGGGCCTTGATAATGTTAAGGTTTACAGACCCTCAAAAAATCATCACTTTCTAGCTATACGAAATGCATCAAATTACACACACTTGTAAATACACTTCAAATAAGTTTATTCACCGTGCCGGATTTCAAGAATATGCTTCAAGAAGAAAATAATTTACAAATATTATTTTGCTCTTTATTCATTTGCACTAGGGAGGTAATTTTGAACATTTTTGTCAATATTTTCATAAGTATGCATTAATTCAAAATTCTAAACCGTTCAAAATGCTTATGTTTGTACTTGGAATGGAAATGTAACACAGTTTAGGAATTGCTGGCACATTTCAAATTTCGCATCTGGGTCTTTGGTATTTTTGAGGGGTTGGATACCTTAAAAGCGTGTATGAAAAGGGACATGCCGCCATGCGTTTTATCAGAATTCGCCACCATGGCATAGTTCGTAGCGCATTGGATCCATTGGGTCCCGCGGCAAATATCCTTTTCTGACAAAATTGTCAACACAAACAGTTTGATAATCGTTAACATGACTATGTTGATATGTTATGCGAGCAGCCCAGAGAGGATGTTGGGGTAGCACTGGTATGAGAAATGACAGAAATCCATGGTTATCCACGATCTGGAACAAATCGCGCGCAGGCGTTTGCGCGGATATTGGGCTCTCGCTAAATCACTTTCTCGCATACACTTAGTGTTTGAAAATTTACATTACAAATCAATCTGCGTCGCATACCTCCCTTAACCCCTTTCCCAAACAAGACCTGTTTTGACGTCCTTAATAGAAAAGGTTTGGGAAACATTGAAACAAAAGGAGAAACTGCTGATAATCAGCAGTTTCTCCTTTTGTCTCAATATTTTCTCTGCCATATTTTACACAAATCATATCTTTGATAACATCCATTTTCTCATTTGTGGTACTTTTTGAAATGGATCACCCTAAAATTTTGCCGTTTGGGAAAGGGTTAAATTTATTTAATGCTCACCTTAACGGCAGCCTCCCTCATGAACTGTTTAGCGGCGTCGTTCCAGATTGCAGGCACGGTGAGAACCCACTGTACGTCATCGTCTCGTATTCCATCCGCCAGACAATTCGTGGCGTTCTTAATCAAGTCTCCACGTAGATAGTCGATAGCCAATGAGATGACAGTAATGGCGGACAGCTTACGGCCCCGAACGTCTTCGATCTCAACTTTACGATCCAACTTCTGCAAAAATATGAATAAGAGAATGCTCCTTTATCTAACGTCAATATTACCCACGCAACGTCTAGTACTGCAAACATTTCTTCTGACGAAAGGCTATATATGTCTTCTTCATCAAATCTTCCCGCAAATAATCGACAGCCAACGGCATGGCAAAAATGGCGGACAATTAACGTCCCGGACGTCTTCGATCTCAAATTTTCGATTCAGAGTCTATAACGAGCATTAAAATATTTTTGTAATAAACATGTGTGGAAAAGATAAAGTAATACAATGTGATCGATGCGGAGAGAATATTACTTGTTTCACAAATGACATGACGCTGGCCTTTATACAAGACGTGTTCATTTGGCAAACATATAGATCTACATAAAAGCGATTTAAATCTTTATACACATAAAAAATACGCAAAAAGAAAAACATGACATTAAGTTAAAGTTTGTAATTTATCATTATAATAGTTAAAGATCCAATGCCATGCCCGTGCCTATTAAGAAAATAACCACAAAATGTCGCTTTTAGCATTATGTTGGAGCGTAACTAGACTTCAGGTTCCATTAAAAGAGATTAATACTGAAAATGACGTTACATAAATCGATAATTATGCAACTTAGTAAAAATAATATAAAATTTTTAACCACGCTCACAAAATATTTAAAAACCGATTTCATATAGGTTTTATATACGTCACTGCTACACGTTAGACGAAACCGAAATTTGGCACACATTAAAATAAAGGAGATTATTTTAATCATGTATCGTTATTTTTAAAGATAATTATATCCCAAATGGATAAGAATGCACATTTAAAGCTGTGCCATTTCAATATAATCACACAATACCTACCTTTTTGAACAAGGCCATTTTGAACCTCCTGAAGAAGTAGTAGTTTTCATGCTCATTTTCCGACACTAATTCGGCGTATTTGTCCTCCGCATCATATCCAAATCCCCCAAGCGTCTTGCCGTCCGGATTGACCAAGACCGTCGTGGGCGCTTTCATAGATATATTAGTTCCTCCTATCCTGTGAGAGTAAAAGTCAATCGGGAACTTGAAAAGAGTCATAGTTGCATTTAATGCCAACAAATATCTAGATCAAGATCCATATATGCCTCCAATGGCTTATTCAAAACATGTAGCAACCCTAAAAGGGACAACATGGATTAAATTGGACTGAAATAAAATATTTAATATATTAATATATAAAATATAAAATATTGGACTAAAATATTTAACTTAACCACTTCAAAAGCAAGACATAGCCTAGTTTTGACGTCCCTTAACAAAATAAGGGCTTGGTGAAGCAAATGAAAATACCGATTACATTTAAATGAGAACAGTTACTGTTGTTTTGTACGCAAGTTTTCCTACCTGAAAATAAACCAAAACAACAGTACAGTAACTGTTCTCGTTTAATGTACAATACCCGTAATGTGGCCATTTTGAGATTCTCAAAACATCGGATTTTTTCGAGTTTCGTCGTTACGTATCCGGCACTATTCGGGTGCGATCGGAAACATTTGGCGGTGAAAAGTTCCACCGCCGAATGTTTTCGACGTCGCCCGAATAAGTCCGACGTCGCACGAATCTCATAAGGGGTGGATCACCTTAATTTTGAACGTATAACACTTACCATTGCTTGCAATGTATTTTACAAGGATCGTTTTCATACCAATGCTTGAAGGAAAACGCCCAGCCTGAATAAGTAGTACCGAAATCTATAGCGCCGACTAGCAGCTTGGTCTGAATCGATAGCTGCTGAGATATCTGTAAAATTTGAGAGAAATATTGTTGGGAATTTGCACATGTTGTTTTTATCCCTTTTCCAAACGGCAGATTTAAACATTTCCATTTGAAAAGCTGCTGCAGACGACAAATGGACCTTGTTTACAATAAAGCATGGAAAATATTGAGACAAAAGAAGAAACTGCTGGTTACCAGCAGTTTCTTCTTTTGTCTCAATGTTTCCCATGTAATTTCTATAAAGGACGTCAAAACCAGGTCTTATTTGGAAAAGGGTTAAATTCTTTCCCATCCATGCATGTTTAATGTCTTTAATGGGAAAATATTTTGAAGTGAAACAAACACTGTGGGAAAAGAAGGAAATGTTTATGATCATCATTTTTTCCCATTTCTCTCAATAAAGTCAATGCTATGTTTTTCAAAAACTACATATTTCCTTAAGAATGAGTTTGCTCTCTTCGATACCTTTGAACACCCTTTCCTATTGTTTGGAGTTGGAGGTGATAGGGATAAAAACAAAGACTTTCGTTTATTACATTTTTACATTTTACCTCAAAATAAGGCTTAAATTCACAAAATATAGGTATGTAATAAATAGATTTAAAACTAAGTGAAGAAATGTGATATGAAAATTATTTCACTTGAATGGGGTGAGATGCGGTTGAATAAAACTCGTCCTTGCGGACTTATTTTTTTTTTTATTTATTTTTTTTTTTTTTCAACCACATCTCATCCCATTGTCGTGAAATAACTTTCATATCACATTTCTTCAATTAGTTAATCTCTATTTATTTTCAGCATCCTGAAGAGAAAGTTTCTGTATTTTTTTCTTAGATGTTTTTAGTAAAATAATGAATTGAAATGAAAAAAAGAAGTGTAGTAAAACAAACATAATTTGTCGGTGTTACTGTAAAAATCTCGTATCCCCAGCTTTAAACATTTGATCATTCATTTAATCATTTGTATCACAAAACCTCGTAAGTCCAGCTTTAATCAAGTGTTTTGTAATACAAATGCAGTACCGACGATGTCCTATTAATTCTCTTTATGTCAAAGGTATGGAAATTTTATTATACATTCAAGCTGGTCTCGATTTTGGATTTTTTTTCAAATAGCAAAGACTTTTGTGCTAAAAATAGACCGTGTTTACTGGGTTTACGTATGTTTTGATAAACTGTTAGTGTTGTTACAAAGTCTAATAACTCAACGCCCACGAAAAGCCATTTGTTTGTCCGAAATTATGTCACGGTTAACTGGATAAAATCGTTCCCTTTTTGAAAGCTGTAGCAGACGACTAACTAGATGTGGATTGAGATAGGATTCGTGAATAGATTTTGATATTGCACAGAAAATATCGGGGCAAAAGGAGAAAATGCTGATTATCAACACTTTCTTCTCTTGTCTCTATGAATACCCAAGCTTTTTTTCTATTCGAGATGCTAAAAGCAGGTCTTGTTTTGGGAAAGTGCTAAACCAACATTAAGGCCGAATACCCTTTATGTGGCCATTTTGATATTAATAATACAACGGATTTTACGAGCGGCGTCGTTACGTATACAAACTTATTCGTGCGCAGTCGTAAACATTCGGCGGGGGAAATTTCCACCGCCGAATATTTTCGACGTCACCCGAATAATTCCGACGTCGCGCGAATCTCATTAGGGGTAGACTTACTTAAGATATACCTGCGTATACATACAGTCTTATCAGGACATGCTGATTTCGTATATACTTTCTTCATAACACTGTGCAGTCAATGTGAAGATTTTTATAATGCAAACAAAAATAAGTCGGTTTTAACCTTTTCGCAAACGAAATAATTCAGGATTCTCCAATTTGAAAGTTACTAAAGATTACAAAATGAATTTTGATAATGATATGATGCAAGTACAATCTAGCATAGTAAACACAGAGGCAAAAGGAGAAAATGCTGATCTTCTTTTTCCTCAATGTTTTCCCAAAACTTTTCCAAAAGAGACTTCAAAATAAGGTCTTACATGGGAAAGACTTAAAGGCAAGATACAGAGGATGTAAATATCAAAATACAAAATATTTTCACAGATCAGTGATTTTCGACGAAGTCATAAATTCACCCGAGAAAGAAATTATGTCAGCTTTTTTGTGAAACTAAAAATAGTTTCGGATATTCTTTCAGGGAAGGGAAAATACGAATGTTTTATGACTTTTTACGAAGATTAAAACATGTACATTTCAATATATTTATGAGAAATTTACAATGGCATGACACAAATCAAAGTACTGAAAGTACTGTTAATCGGCGAAGTATGAAAGATCTTCTTATTTGTTTAATTAACCCTCTCCCAAAATAAGACATAATTTTGACGTTCCTAACATAAACGGCTCGAAAATCAGCATTTTCTACTTTTGCCTTAATGTTTTCTGTGCTATATTATTAACAACATCTTGCATTTAGTAACATACATTTTGTCGTCTGCAGCAGTTTTCAAATTGGAAAAGTATAATTTTTTGCCGTTTGGAAATTGGTTTAAGCGCATCGCAAGAAATTGTTATAGAGGTCATTCAAGATCATTCAGATCAAATATGAAAATGATTTTGTTTCATTTTTATCTGAAATAGTCATTGGAAATAACGGAACACACTTATAATTATAATAACTTTTATATTTTATGAAGGTTAACATTAAGATAATCACAAAATAATTAACATCAGAATGCAAAATCTTTTTTCCAATGTTGCCTTCAATGTGAACATGTGAACAGTTATGTAGCTAGGTAGTTGACCAGAAACAGCATGTCGATCTTGCTCTAAAGCTCTAGTTAGCGTAACCAAAAAAATAAATCGACCATAGATTTATCTATAAAAATGAAATGGGAATGTTATGTCCCATTAAGATTCGGAAATACATGTATGTCTATCTATCAAGAAATACTTCAAAAAGAAGTTACTTAGAATGATGGCCTCCAATTCTACAAACAGCATATTTTTTACTCGTTTCGGTCCGGTAATTCATATAAATAGCTGTCAATAAATTTATGAAGCGTGTATTCTAACCCTCTCCCAACAAGACCAGATTTTGGCGTCCACAATATAAAGACATGGAAAAACATTGAGACAGAAGAGGAAATTTTTCTCTTTTTGCCTCTGAGTATTTTCTAGGCTATATTTTGCACAATCTCATCTATATCAACACCCATTTTGACATATGTAGCAGCTTTGTCGCTGGTTCGATCCCCGCTTCTCCAGTCCTTCCGATGAGACTTTAAACCGAAGTCCCGTCTCCATATGACCTTAGCTGTTGAGTGGGACGTTAAACTCCATACAGTCCAATCCAATCTTCTGCTCAAAATTTTATTGATGAAAAAGCAAGAAGTTTTCACTACTGGCCAATTCTAAAACTGTGCCATGCAAGACATGATTTTGACGCTCGCTTGGTACATACTAAAGTAAACGCTGTGAGAAAAGAAGAACAAGCTGAAAACCAGCACTTCTAATTTCCTCCTAATGTTTTCTTCTGAAAACACTGGCACCACTTTTGCAATTCACAACGTATTTGCAGTTTGGACCAACCTAAAATTGCATGTTTTGGGGGAAAAGGGCTGAATTAGATCTGTCTGGATAAAATTGACCCAATTTGTTGCCGTTGGGGAAATGGTTAATAACTTCATTTGAAGGTACTTTAATCCTTTCCCACATTATGACGCCTTTTGACACCCAACAAGATAACATGCTTTTGAAAACAATGTGGAAATGAAGAAATTGCTTGTGTTTTTTTCCACTCAGAAAGACCAAGAAACGTAATATTTCATTTATTTGACACTGTTTTCTACATCATCTTTGAATTGATACAATACCTTTCTTCTGTCTGGCAATGGGTTAAGAGAGTAGCATAGGTTCCGATAAGATTTTATTTTTGCTCGGTCTGGTCCTATGTTGGTCTCAAATGCTTTAACCCATTCCCACACATTGACACTTTTTTACTCCCCTGAAGTTAAAGGTTTTGGAAAACATTGTAGAAAATGAAGAAATTGCTGGTGACAAGCAATTTCTTCATTTTCCACTATGTTTTCTAACCCAAAATGGACAGGTGTTTAAATGTTCATCACTTTAAAATTGTAGAACTTTTGCAACACTTTTTAAGTTGGAGCAGTCCAAAATTTTGCCGTCTGGTAATGAGTTAAGGGGGAATGCTCCAGTTTCCTATTTTTTTCCCAATAATAGAATTTATTTATATTTTGTATGTTGAAATTACATGTTATTACCAATTGAAAAATAAAGTAAAAATGGATGGTCAGCGATCTTGTTTGAATTTTATAGGCATTCGTATAACATACCCCTACATCGAAAAAATGCACACTTTTTTGCACCTGTCCAAGGTCACTAAAATGCTAAAAAAAAATGCTGTATATTCATCGTTTAGTCCCGAAAACGGATTTAAAGTAACGTCTTACATTTAATAAGAACAGAAAACCCCAAATTTGTGCTATTATAAACGTGTAAATGTATATAAAACAGCATGCTCACGTGTTCGGTTAGATCAACGAAGCTGGAGTGTTTTATGTCAAAATTTGCATATTTTTGGAAATATTTCAAGTTCTACATAATAGAATGTGATAAAACTCCCTCATTGTATTAAGCAACATGTCCTGGTAATAATTCAAAAAGAAAATGTATAGGTTAGCGCACTTATTAGAGAATTATAGCTATTTTTATCAGCTACACATGAATAAAATGACGCAAAACAGTGGTAACTGCATACACACTTACGACTGTCTTGCTCTTAATAATCGATTTCCATCTTGAGGAAACCAGTTTCGCATAATAAATACACTTTTACCGTCAGAAATGGTAAATTGTAATAATGTGTTATATTATTGAAAATATGGTTAGCGAAACATATTGGTACGAAACATCTAATTTACTACCGTAATGACCGAGTGTTCCGAAAAACTGGAGCATTCCCCCTTAATCCTTACCCAAAAAAGACCGTGTCTGAACGTCCATAATGAAATTAGTTTTGAAAAATACATGTTCAGAGCACAACTGCTCATGATTTAAATGTCATCTTTTTGTTTCAATATTTCCTGCGCTTCTTTGTATTACAAATTTAACGTTATTAACCCGTTAAAACACAATGCCTCTTTTTGACCCCCTACAAGATAATGGCTTAGGAAAACATTGTGCGAAATGAAGAAACTGGATGTTAACACGATGTTTTCTCACAAAAATACCAAAGAATATAAAATTCCATGCACTTGATATTGTCGTCTGCAACACCTTTCAAATTGGAATAGGCCATTTTTTTTATAATTTAGGAATTGGTTTATTTATATTTTGATGTTTGCGACAATTTTGAAATGAACAAGTCTTTGATAGCTTTTTCCAGACCCCGAAGCAAATGATTTTGAACCTTTTCAATAGAAGATATTTGTACGCATTGCTATTACTATTATTACTTATAAGATTCAAGCCCAATATGAAAAAGAAAGTCAGTAAGAACCAACAACATTAAACACAATTAATAAACTTACTTTCTTTTCGTCTTTTAAGTCCACCGCCATTGTACATGTAGATGGTACATCTAAATTATCTTCTTTTCCTTTAATGTTAAGCTTTTCTTTCTCGTTGTCCTTCTCACAATGGTATCTTTGGTTCAGAATATAATATTTAAGCAATCAAAAAACGCTTAAAAGGTGAAGAAGATGTTAACCGGAATCCTTTGGCAGAAATTTCGATCCATCCTAGTTTTCATCCCAAAAGTAACTTCATAGATTTGTCAAAATCTTAGCGAGAAATCTGGGTTATTTTGGAGTTATTTTTCGGCTACGGATGACTGATGAAGAGAGACGATTCGTCGGTGGTATATCGAAACCTCGTAACTCCAGCTTTTTCAAGCTGTAGTTACGAGGTTTTGATCCTTCACCGACAAATTTTACCCTGTCCCTTGATGGAAATCAAAGATGTGAAATAATCTAACATCGCGAGGAAAGGATAAGATGGTAACAACTAACGTATCCATCTTTTACAAAAAAAAAGACTTTCCCGCGATATGACCACAGTAGTTGAAAACGGCGTAAAACCCCAATAAAACAAACTAAAAAAGATTTATTCTATGGCATACATATTTCTCTTGGTTAATACCCCAAGATTGTTTCGTTTTTGGTAACTGCTACTCTCTTACGAACAGAGCAAATTCTCCCTACATTCCATTTCGATAGAATGAGCTCTGTTCTCGCGGGGTCGTTTCACGTCTAATCTCGGGGCCTTGGCGGGATTTCGGTATCCAATCGTCGCCAATATACTCATAAACAATCGAAATTTCTGATACAAGAAATGATTGGCTGACGCTTCAAATTACCAGCTTCCGCCAAAAATAGAAACGACGTAATGTATACGTAATCAAACAAGATCAAACTGAATGATTTTGATTCGATAATTCAAATGTTACCGGCTTCAGCCAAAAATAGAAGCGACGCAATGTATACGTAATGATCATGCAAGATAAAACTGATTGATTTCGATTCGATAATTCAAACGATGTGCTATAATTAGATTATGACGACCAAATAGGCTGTTGGCGTACCGAAAACTGCAGAGGTCATATTTGATGGTTTAATTAATATAGAACTCGGCTTTGGAGAGTAGGTAACTGCGTAATACGAGTCTTTTCTGATGCAATTTCGCTAAGTGTCGACTTAGCGAAATATGCATCACGGAAGACTCCGTTTAGTAATTGCGGTTCGGGGAAGGCTTGTAAAAAGTGAAAAAGAAGACATGGTTGAGAGTGGAGAGAGAGACCAACAAATTAACAAACACCCCTCTTTAGACCACAGCGGAACTAGATCATCCTATTATCATTACCGATCGTGGAATCTTCCATCTCTTACATGTCGTCGATTTTCAACAAAAAAACCTCGTAGCTGCAGCTTAAAGTAAGCTGCAGTTACGAGGATTTAGTTGAAAATAATCGATATGCTACTTTGTGGGGCGTGGTACTCTAGTGAGAGGACGGGGGCTTCAAGATCGAGAGGTCCTGAGTTCAAATCCCGACGGTGCCACCGGAATTTTAGAAAATAAGTAAGTTCTCAGAAGTAGTAAATGTGTATGGTTTTGCATTAACAAGTTTTGATTGAAAAATGAAATTGCGAACGAGAAAAATGTTTGTGCCAATGTGAAAACTGTTGCAGACAAAATTGAATGTCGAGACAAAATGGGTTTTATCGGTATTTTTTTTTGTCTTAATGTTTCCCCAATATTATTCTTTAGAAATGTCAAAACGGTCGCATTTGAGCAAGGATTTAAGGAGGAGTATCCGTAATGTCGCCATTTTGAGATTAAAACATCGACTTTTTTCGAGCGGCGCCGTTACGTATCCGAACCTATTCGGATGCGGTCGTAAACATTTGGCGGTGCAGAGTTCCGCCGCCGAATGTTTTCGATCGCGTCCGAATAATTGCGACGTCATGCGAATCTCATTAGAGGTATTCTACCTTAACGTATACAACCCGTCAGTAGAACTAAAGAGCCAGCGGCGAAATTTGAAAAGTGCCAGTAATTCCTAAACTGTGTTTCATTTCCATTCCAAATATAAACATAAGCATTTTGAACGGTTTAAAACTTTGAATTAATGCATACTTATGGAAATATTTGACAAAAATGCTCAAAATTACCTCCCTTGTATATGAATATAGAGTAAAACAATAGTTGTAGTTTTTTCTTCTTGAAGCATAATCTTGAAATCCGATACGACAAATCAACTTATCTTAAGTGTATTTAGAAATGTGTGTAACTTGAGGTATCTCATATGGGTAGAAAGTGGTATTTTCATGATGGGTCATATACCTTAAGTCAAAATCGGAAGTTTGACTGATGGGTCAGAGCAGCGACTCCTGTTTTACATGTACACCGCACCCGCCCAGTTAAGGGTCCGCTAAAGAGTTGGACAGTGCCATTGCTGGCTCCAAGTCAAACAAGTTTTTCAGGAAAAAATTGTATTAGGTTCTGTTACATCATGATTATAACATGCTATATAGCATAGTTCATTCGACAGAAAGAACAAAGTTGAGCACCAAAATCAATAAGACAAGTTGAAAATTTGGCGTTTCTCCCAAAACCAGCAACTTTTTCTAGACAACAAATTTTTTTCTTTGAGATATGCCAATATAATGTGCACATTCTAATCCAGGTAGTACTACCTTGATACGTCAATTTATCACAGCAGTTTTTATGATATTCCCAAAAGACCATTTCCGTCCATGCTTTTTCATGGGACGCCATTTGCAAAATCCACCGACTCCTATTCAGTAGTGTTTTGGGGGCATAAAATGATAGGCAGCGAAAACAAATGAAGTGTACCTTTAAATTAGGTTCATTGTTGACCTTCATTTATGATGCATTACATCGATCGCGTCTTCACCTTCATATAATCGTCGATTTAAATGTCACTCAATCGTTTCCGGCTGAAGATTCGTCCATCTTGAAACAGTGGATTTATACGCGTATATTCGTATCTTTGATAAAAGTTATTTTTCGTGACTATTATCAAGCTTTCCTATTTATTATATTTACAAATATCTATAAAATTTCGATCGGTAAATCAACAAAAAAGTTTCGCAAAATTCGGAACTATTTTCAGCGTTATTTGGTTGTGCCGGGAACCAGCATCCTCGAATTTGTAAACAGAAGGCGTACATCAAACAGATATCCGTAAAAAACATATTTAATGAATGGTGAGTGGTCAGAAACATTAGAATTGATGTTTGAAAGGTGGTGTACGTATTACTATTCTTCGATTTTCAAAGAATTTGGACTATGCCATGCATAAATATGAAATAATTTGCACCGGAAATGGACTCTGTTCATTGTTTGAAAATTTTTCGAAAACTATTTTATTTCGCAAAGACAAAACATGCATGTATACTAAATACAATATGCATTCCGTCTCTACACAAATTAATATTTTAAACGATATATCAAATGAAATTATATTGTTGCATAGTTTAAGAAATGTATGGTGTGAAGGAACGACCATTACAAATTAGTAGCCTCGGGATATGTATCATGCTTTTTTGATAATTTTCCTTGCAATTACCAAGCAATACAACATTACAACAGAGGGAATGTTATGCTTACTTATAACACAATTGTGATAACAAGATACCTTTAAAATATGTTCACACTTTTGGAATCAATATGAAAAATGTAAGTGGTGTGTCAATAGAAAAATGGGGAAAGGTTGTTATTATCATGTGACATATGTCTTCACTGTAGGAACCATCATTAATTTATTTCAGTTCATCAAATAAGGGAAAATAACAATTTTATTAGAAAACTTACTTTGACTGCTTGAGAATATGGCCAAATTTTTTAACCATACATAGTGTTTCAAAAAATAGTTCCACTTTGAATTTCATATGAAAAATGAGGAAATGTCCAAAGTTTATTTCGTAAATGCATGTTATTCGAACAAAGTAACTTCATGTAAGTAGTAGTACTACCAAGTTTAGACCATGGTGTATGTTTGTGTGAAAAACTAGCCAACTTCACCCAAGGATAACTATGTTCTCGGTTTTCCTAGAAGTCGTCCTTTTTCGCAATGTTTTGATTATGCTTTACAAGGTAAACCAGAATTAAGTTGCTTAACATCTTCTACTCATGTAGAGCTTTAATTTGATATATAATTATTGCATATACATGTTAAGAATAAATGCAAAAATTAACTTTGAATTTTGTGTAGATACCGAATTTACCTGAACCTTAGATAACGGATCAACTACAGACTTAGCAGCACAATTTGACCAGGGATTTTGACCAGAATTTAAAACATTCTGCTTTTCAGTCTGATCATTTTCCAACTGGTTTTTTTCTTTTTTCTCTTTATTTTTTTCAGTTTCAAAAAAAAAAAGAAAAAAAAAAAAAAAGAAAAAAAGAAGAAAGAAACAAAAGAAAAAGAAAGCCAGTACTTATCAACTCGATCAAAAATGGGTACTTCATTTTTTACCAAAACGTATTTTATTGACCAAAACCAATCTTATTGACCAAAACGCATAAATGTAACTCGTTACCCTAAGAGAATAATTCTGGAAAGTTCATGAATGAATTTCGATAGAAAAAACAGACTTAGCAGGGCCTGGCGTCAACCTGATTACGTACACAATGTTTTAATTTTGAAGCTTGAACATGTAGTAATATGAGAAAATCATTGTTGATTCAGAAATTACATATTAGAGCGAGATGTATCGACCATAGTCAGTCTGCGCGGATTGTGCAGACTGACTAGCGCTCATACTTGTCGCACTTCACAGCATAGCCCTTTCAGCGTGACAGGTCACATTATCATATAAATATTGGAGACTGGGCGCAAGCTACCATCGAGACTGCCATTATGTCTAATTTATCCCGTGCCCAAGTGAAGTCTTATCAAGATCCATATCGATGCTTTTCAACGAAAACCTCGTAATTGCAGCTTCTTTTAAGCTGCAATTACGGGGTTTTTGTTTAAAAGCGACGAATCAATGCTTTCAGAAGCTGCTGCAAATCACGAAGAATCTATTACAGAAGAGAATGTACAGGTTAATCTGGTTCTATATTGGTCTACATTCTTTCAGAACATTTGTAATTTCTTTTTGTGCTCTAATACACAAGAAATCTCTGTATGTCAACATAGAAAATACATTTTGTCATCCTGATTATTATCATATCTGTATCACATTATTTTCTAACAAATGATAATAATTAATGCAAGCTACATGTAAAAATAGAGTACAAACATCGTCTCAAACATTTTAAAACTTCAAAAATTACACATGACTTTACCTCTCGGCAATGGCCGTTAATAGTGATTCCTTCATCCCTGCCAAAAGTAAGAAAATAGAGGGTTCCAAATGGAAACATTTTGCAGACAAAAAATCGTTGTAAAATATAAGAGATATGAATTGTCAGCATTTTCCTTATTTCCTGGAATGTTTTCTGATTCTCACTCGTTTAGTAATGTCAACATCTTTTTTGTTTGTCTAGGGATAGAAAGACTAGTGCTAATTCCTAACCGAAGAAATCCACACACCCCATAGTGACTTTGTTATCAGTGACGTCATGCACGTGAACAATTAGCTCAGTGCCCCCGAAAACCAACTTGACCATCATTTTGGCCCAGATATCCCCTTTCGGATCGATGTCGACCTTGATTAGCCCAACAAACGTGCATCCCTCCTCGTCCACAAATTTCGGATTCCGCCTGGTTGACGCGTACACCTCAAGTACAGCTTGCCTCATTTTATCAGTAGATGGAAAATATTCATGCTCTTTAGCTTGGCTAGAAGAATCAAGCGACACCGACTGACCTATTTCTATATGCTTGTTAAATATGTCATCACAATAGTCAATATCTTCAACCCTGACGCGCTTTCTCTCCGGGTGTTGGTCGGGTTTGAACTTCATCATTCTCGCAATACCGTAAGTGAACTTACAAACGCGTGACGATATCGCCTTGGTCTCATGCCCGTATGTTACAGCCCCCGTCAGGACAGCGCCGGCAGGCTCCTTAGGGACACGAATCAGCCCCTGGAATCTCTCCCTCATGTAGGCCTGTAGATATTTAGACTCGGAGAACCCACCCACCAGGATAATATGCTCAATGTTGTCGACTTGCTCAGTAACCTTCTTCGTCTCGCGTACAATATTCTCCAATGTCGTGTCAAACAGCTCCTTTACAAGGTCCAGCTTAATGAAAATCTTCCCTCGTTTGAACTCAACCTGGTCCCTTAAAGGGGACGAATCCAACGTTTCGTTAATCGGTTCTCCTGTTGCGTCTTCATGCAGCTCTAACAGTTTCGCTGGAAACTGAAAAACGATTCTGTCTGAACCGTCAAAGAATCTTTTCTTTCTCTCGAATTCCTGAAGCAATTCCCAATACTCCTCCATATGCTCTGTCTTGAACTTCTTGAATACTTGTGCACCGATCAATTGTAGAAGAATCTTCATGAACCCCTCGTCCACGCTGGTGCCACCAAAGTCACCACCAGTGGGTTTGTGGAGCTCTTTCAGGGTACCATCAGTGTGTACTTGGTGACAGGTCATATCAGCAGTACCACCTGCAATAAAAAGACACGGCTTGCGTTTATTTTTTTTTATTTATCTTAATTTTGTATTATTCCCGTAGCTTTATTATTTTTTCACAACTATTGATTGACTCATTTTTTCTAACCTTTGTATAATTGTTTTCATCTTAAGTGAGTTTTAATTTTAAGCAATTGTAGTTTTATATCTAGCTGTTGAAACCCCCTATCCTTTTGTAGTTGTCTTAAGGCCCTATCTCACACAACACCGCGTCCAAATAATATGTTTTGCGTGTGACCTGTTCTGGACTCGATCCGACGGTGATTTGGCTATAAATGTGTGTTACTGGGTCTTTTAATCTGCATCCTGGTCAAACAGATCAAAACGTATTAAAGCCCCGTCCCATGCCATCCAGGTACAAAACCTGGTTTTGTGTTTGCATATTACAATGCTACTTATTCTGTTTGTCAATATTCCTGTTTTTCATGCCCTCTCTAACGAAATATTTTGAGCACTAACCTCCAAGATCTAACACCATATACCTCGTGCCAATCTTGATGTTGAAGTTCTTCTTGCAAAACAAAGACGCAGCTTCAGGCTCGAGAGCTATACTTAGCATTTTGTCATCAATGCCAGCCTAAAATAATGTCAATTTAACATATCATAACATAACACAACATTACATACATGTTTACTTAAATGTACAATAGTACCGGCCGAAATTGACAGTGACGTAGGCTAATGTTTACTACTTGACAACCAATCAACTCTGTTCGTATTTGTAACGGTGCAAATCAGACGAATTGATTGGTTTTGCAGCAGTAAACATCAGCCTACGTCACTGTTATTTTCGGCTGGGACTATTGTACATGTGTACCAGTCTTTATCTTGATATCATAAAATCAATACCAGACTACAAAATGCACTATACAATTTTGAACTCCTTGTAACTCATTACTGTAGAAGTTTTATTTACGCGGTATGAAAGGAAATGACATTCTGATATTATAGACAAACAAACAGAGAGAGAGAGACAGACAGAGACAGAGAGATACAGAGAAAGACAGAGACCAGAAAAATATCAATCTAATTTGAATGACCCACTCATTTACAAAAAATGTACCATATTAGCAGCCTGTCTCATGAAGGTCTTGGACAGATCATCCCATATAGCCGGTACAGTGATGATCCAATGTATATCTGAATCAGGTTTGATCGCTACATGATCCTCTCGGCGGTTCAGCTCGTGTTTACAATGGTCCATCATGTATTTGATGGCCGCCGCGAATATATCGATGGCCAGAAGTTCTTTGTCACCAATATCTGTTAACTTCATGTCTTTATTCAGCGGCTGTAAAAAATATGTGTTTTTGTTCAAATTTTCAAATACATAAACTTTAAAAAAAATGACATGAACTGGATAAATAATGAAGTGGTTTAAGTGGTTGCGAAATTTATCTCTAAGCTATTCCGGATTTTCGTAATTCCGCCGTGACAGAATTGTCGTTCATGCGGGACGGTATGCCGTCTTCCGGTGTGAATGTAAATGAGCGCCATAATTTTGCAGATAGAATTGGAAATTTTGAACTGAACAAACTTTGTCGAAAGAGGCAAATACAAGACAAGCTTGGATTCGTGTAATAAGTCGCAAGAATTAGTTCTAACCAAATGCCGTATCTGGCCTAGGCCTACCCGAGTCTGAGAGACAGTATTAGCCGAAATGCGTAGACAGTTGGAAGATTCCAACAGGGGAAACTCAGCGGAGAGAAGAAAGAGAAATCCCATCGCAAAATAGTCTTAACACACTAAACGCTGACATATCAAAGTAGATCTAGTCTATTGAGAGAGAAGGAGAAAATGCTGCTTATCAGGATGCTCTTAGACTTTGCCACAATGTTTCACAGAGTATTTTCTCTTTTAAGTATATCTAGTATACTTCAAAACCAGGCCTTGTTTGTGAACACTTTAATAAACAAACAATGAATGACATAGATCTACTTGAACGAAATAGCAAAGCTTTGAGAGAAAAGAAAAGCATGCTGTCTTTGCTTTTCCCTCAATATTTCCTATTCTACAATCTACACCAAACTGTTCTTCTTAGTAGATCTACGTATCATAGTCTACAGCCTGGTTAAAATTTGAATTAAATTTGAAATGATGGTTTATTTCATGTTAACCCTTTCCTAACAATTTCTTTGTTTTGATGCCCACAAATAGCAAAATCAGAATCATGCTGACAATTAGCAAGACTTTATTTGGAAAGTACCATATTTTTTCGACACATTTACAAACGAATTCTTATATTTTTTAAACCTTTTTCTTAATTTTAAAGTCCCGTATTTGACCTCATTAGATTGTTTGGAAAAACATTGAGAAAAGGGAAGCAGTTTGATGATAGTCAGAAATATCGCCTCTTTCCTCAATATTTTCTGTGCTTTAACATTCACTTGTTCTATTTTCGATATCAATCATTTTCCGACAGTGAAAAGCCGTGTGGAGCGGAATGTTCTTACAAACAAAATATTCGTTTGGAAAGACTCGCTCTACACAGCGTACATGTATATACATGTAGATCTATCTTTTTTCTCCAAAGTTGCCCCTCTTTTTATTTCTATGACGTCATATGACTAGAATAAGTAACGCAAAGTCATGACGTCACAAATCGACACTGGCCTGATTTGAGGCACACCACGGGGAAAAATATTTTTAATGGTAAGCTATCATAGGATTATGGGATATTTCTTTTGTTTCCTAGATCTCCGAATGGTTTGAAAAATATGGAAGGTGCAGAGGCATTATTAGATTCTATTATTGAGTTACCATAAAAATCATTTTCATTTAATCACTCATTGATTTGATGAAAATATAAAAGTTGTCGCATGTCCTACAGACAAATGGAAGTAAACATATCGTCCCGCAGGAACGACAACTCTGTATTACCGGAATTACCAAAAGACACAATTGTTAACAATGATCCAATGTGTACCTATTGGCCGCCGCGAATATATCGATGGCGGGAAGTTCTTTGTCGCCTATATCTGTAACATCATGTCAATGTTCAGTGGATGCCAAACGAGCATTGCTTTGTGTAACAAATTTATACACACTCAACATATTATGAAACAGGTTATGTTACAGATTATGGATTTAGCCCATGTTTAACATTATCCATAATGTTCTCGGTGACCACCATGAACACGTGGATGATTGGAAATTCTTTGTCGCCTATATAGATTAGCTTCATGTCAATGTTCCGTAGCTGAAAACATGTTTTATTGTTCTTGAATTTGAGGAATGACTCTAAATTGTTGCATACTTATGGACTCATGGACTGAGCTACATGGCAAAACGTTATAATGGTCGTCTGTGGGAAAACAATTAGTTTCCTCTAACCATCAATATATACGAAACTCTTTGTTCGACTTCGGGCTTTATCCGTGGCAAAGGCAATGAACGAGGGTATCCGTCCTCCATTTCCGTTGCCACAGGCGACGCCCGGAAATAGAGAAGATTATATCATCGTCAATATTTGTTGCCACGGATGGCATCCATTGTAGCACGAACTGTTTGGTGTCTAATAATGGATGTAAAGCTTTAAAAACCGCTAATTAGGCTGCCGTCTCTGTAGTCCTTTTCTTTGATTATTTGTTCCTGTTGTTGTACCAGCTTCCGGCCCATAACAGTCAGGCACAATCTTCACTGGGTTATTTTTCCAATGAACATTTAGAATACTTTTCAAACAATTTAAAATATTTTTAAAAAAAAATATACTTCCACACTTACCCCATCTCTGACAAACAACTTCATCTTGAATCGACTGAAGAAGTACCATCGTTTGTGTTTTCCAGATTGCGTCAGATGCTTAAAATGCCTTCTGGCATGGTAGCCAAATGAATGTAAATTCTTTTCGGGGTCCAGTAGAACTTCTGTGGGAGTCTAGGGTAAAAATTTGAATCTCAGAATTCAAGCCGCTACCAAGCAATAGAAACCTGCAAGTTCTCAACCTCTTTTAAAAATGACCTTGTTTTCACGTGGAAGCATTCAGCTATTTATAAACAGAAAAAAAAAATTTAAACTGACTCGGATGAGTCAATGTCGTGTACGGGAATACAGGTAAATTGTCCGATTTGGTTTATTGATTTGATATTTTTAATTCTAATAAGGTAGATTATAAAAAATACATTTCGATACGCAAAATTGAAGTCAATGTGGTCAAATGGTAGCGGTCAATGATGCGAATTCCATTTTATCTTTTGGTGAGAGTTCACATTCGTATAATACAATTTGCGTTTTTCATTTCATTTTTTTCCCTCTTTTTTTTTTTTTTTTTTTTTTTTGAATTTTATTGGTTCTAGAAATACTTCATTTTGACATTTCACGCAGAAAACATAAAGAGAAAGCATGAAAAAGGACCACTTCTATTTCCCGTAAATTTTCTCTTTTTCTTATTAGAATTAACAAGCGCATTTCTTGTTTTGTTTTTATTTTTTGCATATCTGCATAAGTGTTGTCTGTAAATGGGTTAAATTACGTACAAAAAAACAAAGCAACAAATGATGAAATGAAAATCCTTGACAATGAAAAAATTGATATGTCTTATCGCGGAATCAAACTTGGTCCGTTCTCGAGAAGAAATCCTACATCTTTCCACTGTACTATCACAGACTTGCACAATGACATTTGTATAAACCGATACTTGCTAAAATCGAAAAAAAGGAACTGTTTTCAATAACGTCATGGACATGTAAATTTAAATAAACGAATGATCAAATTACAGTGCGGCCTTTATAAACTCAATGGGGTACACAATTGATATGTTTATCAACATTGATTGTGTCTTTTGCAACAGGTTCCAAATTACAACAGTCCATTTATTAAAATTGAGAAAGAGCTTACCCATGTACATACGAAGTTTATTTTTTTTTTAATTTAGACATGTACATGATCATTGTTTAAGGATCAAACATTCATTAGAATCATTGTTTATTGAATATCTTTAAAATGATATCCATGTTCATACACAAGTTATAGACCTGTCTTTCTTCAATACACATTGTTTTAAACTCCGATAACTAGCTAAGAAAATGACTATAATATGTGACTGTATAGGTTTACAAACCTTTAGGTTGACTCCGTCCCAATAATTCGTCAAGAACTCCTCGGGTGAAGCTTTAAACGAGTACCCGTAACCGCTGTATGTTGTGCCAAAATCAATCGCGACCACCAGTAGTGCAGACTGTTTGGGGTTGCCTATCTCTACCTGTCGTTGCATGTGTACATTTTTTTTAACAAAACAGACCAAATAAATGATAAATATAAATGACTCCTTGTATACCCCTTGTAAATATAAAAAAATCGTAAAAAACCAAGATGTGTTTGTGTTCACGTAAGTTTTCATGTTTATGCTTGATAAAGGTTAATGTGTGTCCTTGATGTATGCCATTTTGCATGGAACAGATATAGTCCATGAGCCAGGACCCAAATTTTGGCCGATTGGTACCACTCGGAGGGAGTAATTCTTTTTGCACTTTTTGATAAGTATGGTATCTACACTTCATGTTTCAGTATGATAGCAATCTCAGATTGGTAGCTTATGCCCCGAAAATCGCTTCTTTTCAATGGTACCCTTTACACACAAAAATTTCATTGGTTTTCTAGTGAAACAACACATACATTTTTCCAACCCTTTAACTCATTCAAATACAAAAGTCTTTGTTCATAACCGAGATACAGTACAGAGTAGCATATTGTAAGGTTTTGTGTTAGTCTGAAATGTCATCTGTATGATGATTTTAGTGTACACAGAGAACTATCTATAGATCATACGAATTACAAGGGAAAAAAAAGAAAATTATAGTGTTTGTGGACACATAAAGTCTGCTTTCTGATGTAAATGAACTGTAATTAGTATTTTGATATCCGGTGATACTAAATAAGTATACATATAACAAACTAGCATGGATAGCAATGACGCCTTTATTGCTGCTCATTATACTACCAGAACGTCAAAAAAGCATAAATGCTTATCATTTACATTTCATTCATTTTTTAAATGTAAAACTAATTCGAACTACGAATAGTTCAAATGAATAATGCTTACAAGCACTTCTTTAATGATAAACATGAATAAAACTAGGCCTGGTTTGAAAGTGTACACAGAGAAGCTAATTTCTCACAAGATAAAAAGGGATGAGGGTTATAAGCCGGATATATTGTATTCATGTTTTTGGTTCGAGAGGATGACACAAAGTCATTGTTTTAATGTTATTCTTCTGTCAGAGAGTCATTAGAATACATGTCCAGACAAATATACATCCATAAAGCATTGACGAATAACGTTTTTCCATGTGCAGTTGATTCGTGAAGAAAGCCAGGTTATCAATACAATAATGTATAATATTACTCTCCTGAAGTCCAATGCGAAAATTCAAGTGAATAAGACATCCTTTACAAATAAAGAGTCCCTCTACAGTGCACACCTTCATCTTTTGCCTTTTGTTCGGATACATTTGCACAATGAATACAAAAATTGTAGGCTATTGGCCTACTTTTAAAAACAATTATGGGGACTTCCGGTGTTAACTCTGACATGCAAATTGGTAGGGTTTCCTAATATATGTACAAATTCTTTCTACGTATATATTGCTTAGTACAACCATTTTGATTGCAAACGAAACATGCATTCCAGGAAAAAGTACACAAAACATTGTATATGTATTCAACATATTAAGAAACATGTGTAGTTAACTACAGTGCTATCGCTTTTCGTGTGTACGGATAACAATGTTATAAAAAGGAGGTATTTTCAGCAAAACTGTCATGGAACTAATCTATAATTAGAGACCTAGCAATAATTAGATACATCTTAAGTGTATTAAAAGCGTTGTTGTGCAACAGAATTTACATTAACCCAGGACATATGATTATGTAATGACCCTACTTCGGCTACTATGTTTTCTTAAGACGCTCAACTAACGGACGAAGATGCAGTTGTCCCGGGTTCACTTTAGTGCACTATACTCAGTAGCGTGGACATATCACTACAGCAGTATAGTCTTTTAGAATACAAGATATCATGCAGTACAAAAGAAATATTCACGAGTAAAAATAAATCAAAGTGTTTAGTAAACGATGAGACTAGAGATAAAATTGATTACATCAATACAAAAGCCGTTGAAAAAACTCACACTACGTTTCTGAAAAAAACCACCTATAATTCCATTGTCAAATCAACATAGCAAAGTTCAGTTGGAATCTATCGTGAATGATGCATACTGTAAGTAAAATGGGCTAGAAAGGAAGAAAGAATCACTACATGGACTGTTATACAATGTACATAGACAGTCACAATTTATTTATGCGAAATAAACAATGATAACACAAAGAGAGTAAAATGCAAGTGTAAGTATTTAGGCACCAAAACAGATGTGTTGAACTGCAATTACAACATAATGCAAGAATTACGACTTGTTATTTATCAACTTCTACCCAAAGTTTGGAACTGTCATAAGCAAGGCCATAATAATAACCGAACAATCGAAATCACACTAGCATTTAGCCTTACAGTAATTGGTATTTCAAATGAAGAAATGCATACATGTTGATATAAAGAAAAATGTAAGAATGCTGTCTAGTGTACATAATAGGGAAATGTGTTTTGTGAATTTTGAGCACTTCATAGTTATGGAGATTAGACATTCAAAGTTCGTTTATTAAATTATTCAAGCTTGTGATTCATTCATTGTAAATATGTAAATATGTGAGAGAATTTGATCACGATAAAAGTGGACTCGGTTAAAATATATGAAAGAATATGGTCATTCAGAGGTAGATATTTTCCATGTATCGAAGTCGTCAGCAAATTTGTCAGTTGGTGCTTTAGACAGTCGTAATTTAAAAAAAAATCATTTAAAAAAACGATCCAAAGTTATTTTGCTCTGTTCATTGATAAATTAAATACCTATTTTAATTAGCATCAATATTTTTTTCAATGATTTAGGTGTTAATGTAAGAAAAGATGTATAAAGCGGTAATGGAAATAGAACTGTTGGAGCGGAATGAAATTTAATTTCTCCACATTACGGACATTATCAACTTACAAACAAATTGTAGTATTTTATTCTTAATCCGATGAAAACCATCATTACTGAATCATAAGCAAAATGTGATTTGTGTCGTTGAAAATTGTCATATATCACCAGTTGGTATAAGTCAAATTACCCTCGAGAATGACAATTTCAAAATTATACAGTTGTGTAGACAACAAATTTATACGGCACTTTAAAGTACGCTGGTGCATTTACGTAACTGATCAAGTTAAGGCATTTCATTATCATACCATGTTTGAGGGGATATAAAAAAACAGTTTTGAGCTTCTGGTATTTACTCCTTTGAGGTAGAAAAGGTTTTTACACCTTCGTGTAAATGAATGTTTTAAATACACATTGCATGTAGGATAATATGTCTAACTGCTACGAGATTGTCCGAAACTTTTAAACCGACTTACCCTTCCAGTTTTATTGGCCAAAATGGATAATACTAAGAACACGCTTGCACATGGTAATGTTTCTAGTCATGGAGGCTTAAAATGCTAAAAAAGATTGCCTTTGTTTATATGGGGAGTCTATCCCTTTTTTGCAACAATCTAATATTGGGAAAAGGAATTCCAGTGAGACTGAGACAGTTAAGAAGATTAGTTGAATGCTGCCGAGAAGACTGCTTAGGGTAACAAGACGTGGATTCCTAAACATCGGATATCAGTAAACTGTTAACAAGGTGGAAGGAGAGTGTTTGGTTGGAAAGGCTACTGGACTGTTATATGAAAAATACAGCAGGTGTGAGAATAAAAAAAACCTTTGATATGCCTCTTAAACGACTTGTTTTGAAACATGGGATCATAAACGAAACCGCTAAACAACCACAAACTTGCATTCTCTCCTACACAGATGAAAGTCACACCAGTAGTGACAAGGTATGGTAACTATTTAGAGGATTATTAAATCGAGTTTTCAATTTATATTGATCTGATGAATCTGTTGCTCACAACACAGATTCTATGAAACGTTTGCATTTGTCTAAAAGACAGGGTGAATGAGATATGTTTGATTACAAATTTCGCCACTGTGATTATAAAGACATGATGGGGTGTCGATTTTGCTTTTGTTACCACAACTTAAATCACTTTGACCATTAGTTATCAATTATATTCCAATCACTTTGTTGTTAACATGTGTGTGGTGATATGGATCTTAGAGAACTCTCTTAAAAAATGAAAACAAAGATTTACCAACCCATTTGAGTATGTATCATAAAGCATTTTGTTATGATTCATGCCAAATTAACTAGAACATATATACATCTGATTCACATTTTGATGCACATGTTCGACAGAAGAAGTTTAAATCTCTGCCAAATGATTATTTAAAGTATATATGCATATTTTTATCCATATGTATATCATTTCTCCTAGTGAGCTGGACACATATTACCTAAAATGATTTTCAATGACAAAAAGCATTACACTAACAACAGGTACTTCAGGAACCATTGACTGAATCAAACTCACGAATACCAGAATCAGCACATGTATACAATATGACTATATATAGCAGAAATTTTAGAAATATTGCTATTGCAACTGTAGTAAAAATACATACATACAGACAGAGAGACTTGGAAATGGGAAAAGGACGGCAAACATGTTATACAATCACCTGGCTTATAAATTACATTGTTTTTGATAAATCTATTCTGTAAGTATTCAATGTACATCTACTAAATCTATTCTGTAAGTATGCAATGTACATCTACGGACTTCGCTGTCGAAATACATATAGAATTTGTCTTTTAGGAGGCCAGGGGGGTTGCATTCATTCATGGATACTGCAATATATTTTCTAAACGAAATAAAATTGCAAAAGTGCTGCATGTATCTAATTTCTATTTTAACATAGAAATAAGTTCCGTCCGTACACTTTGATTATCATTCTTTGCATAAAGAATGAGTGTAATGAAAAGAACTTGTTCGATTCATGGAATGAATGATACAACAGGGCCAAAAGTACCAAATTTGCCGGATATAGCCGGGATTTGATTCCCACCAAAACCGTTCCAACGATTTTCTTGAAAACCCTCAACAATTCTTGTGGCAATCTCCATCTAGGTCTCCACATTGTCATTATTTCTGCGAAAATTCATTTTCTCAAAATATTTAAGTCGCAAAGTGCAGAACGCAACTGCACCTATTACCGGACTTATAATAGCAACCGGATCTTGGATACGTAAACAAGCGGGTTTGCAGGCCTTGTCACTAAAAGAATGGCCGTTAAATTTGTTTTATACATACATTTTGTCAAAAGAAATAATTGCATTTCTTTTCTGAATGCAGGAATTGGAAATTAATTGCTAAAAGCGAATACGAACGATCGCTATGTTTGCGGGTGTCGCTTTATGTCATCCGTTTGCGTCACGCAAAAAGCTGTTGGGCCGTACTTGATTGGACATACTCCGATTTCATTTCGAACTGTGCAGTCAAATCAAGTGTGTTTGGGCGAAAAACAAGATAATTATCGCAGAATGTCAAATCACAAAATGACCAAACATGTGAAATACGTTTGTTTAGCTCCCTCAGAAAAATTTGGCGTCTTTTCCTTTGTAGCCTAATTATTCCGAGTCGATTTAGTTGCACAATCAAGTTCTCCCCAAAGATGACAGCCCGGAATTTGTTTTTCTTTTTAGATCTAGTTGTAAAATGATATTTTTACGCTGGAAAAAATGTGGATAAGATTTGACATCTTGGTAGAAAAGAGACTTATCTAATGTGACTTACATCGATTGTGTCAGTGGTTTGATACGTGGTTATTTGTGAAATGTCATTAGTTTTCGTCTCCAATGGATTTTGCTACAAGTGACATAAGGGACAGATAATCGGATAGAATCAATCTATTCTACATCTAAATGGACATTATTAGAAGGTAAGGCATGTACAATTTGTTCTTATTTGTGAGTCTTGCATAGTTCGAATAGTTAGAAGTTTTTATTTGAGATAATACAGAACTACCCCCCCCCCCCCCCCAAAAAAAAAAATATATATATGATATGTCCCCTTTTCTCCAATTATCGAGGACATAAGGAGAATTGCATCTCGCGCTGTCAAGGGAATGGACCTTTTCATAATTTAAATTATTCAAACATAACAAGAGGACAAGGAGTACCTTCTGCGATTTTTTTTTCAAAATTGAGGAATTTTAAATTTCAAAATACTTTCCCGGAAGTTGCTTGGTTGACCTACATTGAAATTCGGAAAACTTCCCAATTATCGAAGATTTGCATAATATGACGTCATTAATGAGGATATGGATTGTGAATTCTATTCAAAGTTGTTAAACCTATTATCATTTTGCAGTTGACAAAGCAGCTGTTGTTGGGTTTTTTCATGAAATCTTTGAAAAATTGGATCAAATTTCATGTTTTCAATATGTAATTATTTTTCTTACTTTTGTGGCAAAGCAAATACGAAAGTGGATAAATACTTGCTTTTGACGCATTTCGCCGTTTTATTTGATGTGAATAGAGTTGCCGTATCTTCCAATGAATAATAGCTAAAATACCAGCTCTCGCTGTGACGTTTAAATGTGGAAAAATCAGCAAAACAAGTGCAATCCTCGATAATTGGGAAACCTCGATAATATGAGAAACAGGTATGCCTGTTTCTCATTGATTTGTGGTTTCTCATTGATTGCGTGGATATAGAAATACCGCTCATGCAGTTATTCTGTATGTTCAAAATATGTGAAAATGCACGCAAGAAATATTTTGCTGATGTTATAATGTCAAAATAGCGTTCGGTTTTTTCGTTTAACAAATACGTCATCGTCACGCCTCACTGGTCTAAAAATAGATTGGGAACCCTCTATCGTACAAATAGGGCTGTGAAACTCGCGAAGTTTTTTCTACGTTCAACTTGCTGAAGATGACGTTCTAAGAGCTGGATTGCCGTAATCATTTGTTGAGAAACATTATAATTCAGAGTTGAGAAGGTTGCTGCACTGTCGTGTACTTTTTAAGATAGGTAACTATGAAATAACCATTTGACAAGTAATGTTTACACATACGGTCCTACCTTAGCTTCGTCGTGTCGCTCGTGCTACTCGCTTACCCTTTCCAAAACGACAAAATGTCATGTTGGGCCAAATTGAAAAAAGTCTGCAGACGACAAAACGGATGTGAATACTTTAAGTGTTTTATGTCAGAGAAAATATCGAAGCAAAAGTAAAATGATCATCAATATCGAAAGAAGTTATTCAATCTCATTTTGTCTGCTGTGCAGGTCTTTTTAATCTGATCGATCATCATTTTCTTCTTTTGCATCACTGTTTTCCCGAGAATTTTCTGTTGGGGACGACAAAACCGGTCTTGTTTGGGAAATGATTAATCTAGAAAAAAACTAGAATTTGTCGCTGAATGTGATTTGATACCCCCACAGGCTTTCACTACAACAGGGGGCAATAACTCACAAAATAAGCAAGGTAGAGTTACGCTCCTTGTACGTTGCACTTCTCCTTGGTGAGATCTATCTACCCGCGAAGTTTCATGATCATAGCTACTTTACTTTCACACTTTTCGATGTTTTTTCTGGTTAACCTGCCGAGGAATCTCAAGAAAAAACGTTTGTCATTTCTGGTCTATCTCCGTATCTGGAATCAACGTTGCATGTTGAATATGCGCAATGTTTCGTAGTTTTAGTTCCCGCCTGCATTATCTACGATCGACTAATGTCTCGCTTGAAAATGATAATTTTTCGCTAACACTGTTACGAAAAAATTGTCCGATTCATGACCGATAAACAAAATATTAGACTGGTACCCGGCAAACGTTGTTGGGGGTTTTCCCATCAGAAATCTATTTTTAGCACAAATTGGCGCGAAAATTGTTCGCTATTGGGTTCTGCTGATTTTTTCTTACAGAATTTTTATAAAAAACATATTTATGAACAGCAGACATCCCGAAATCTCGTTGGACCGCCGGACATGTCTGGTTAAACTCGCCTATGTCCGACAAAACTAATAGGGACTATGGACCGCTTGTCCGGAAAAGTCTGGGTTCGAAGCATAAAATGTATATCCTTACTCAAAAATCTGTCAACAAAGTGTCGCGATGAATATATTCTGACACATTTGTGTGTAAAACTGACTTATATATGCCGTCCAAAATCGCAACATTTTTCATTTATGGGGAGTAAAAAAGAGTCACTGTGTGGTATTGGGCTAATTCAGATATATTGTAAGGTAACACAAGGGCAGATCCAGCTTTTTTCCCAGGGGTTGGATTTTCATCAATGAGGTCCATTTTATCATTATGTAAATTTCAATGATAATAGTTTCGATATATAGAATCCATTGACTCTTACAGCATCATCCTTTGTAACAATGTTAGTATGAAAAGATGTAAAAACACTTTGAAAAAAGCGGGGGTTCGGGGGGAGCAGCCCCCGACATAAGACTTTAAGAAGGATCTTAAACAGCTCAGGGATTTAAGGGTGCGGCCCCCAACATAAGACTCAACAAAGGCACTAATCTGTTCCCAAAAAACAAAATTATAGGTTGAATTCAAAAGCTGCTGCAGACCAAAAATGAATGCTTATGAAAAGAAAAATTTTGTGAATAATATCTTCAAGAAAATAATTGAGGCAAATGTAGAAAATGATGATAATAATAATTGTTTATGGGCGGATCTAGAGGGGGGTCGGGGGGTCCGGACCCCCCCTGGGATTGGCCGAAAATTGAATTTTGACTTTATAAATTTAGTGTAATGTTACATATTTACTACATTTAAAGCCATAATTTGGGTTTGGACCCCCCATGGATCCGCCCTTGTTGTTAATGCAGTGTTAAATTCCAATCAATGAAACATTGATTCTATAAGTGTGTACATGTATATTCAATCCTTTTCAGAGTGGCAAAATTTCAGGGTACAGGGGCCCGTTTTATTAACAAACTTACGAACATTTTTGAAACAACAAGTTAACAAATCTGATTGGCCGAATAATTACTGTTATTATTTCTCTTTCAATCAGATGTGTTGTTACAAGATTTTTGCAAAAACTATGTTAGTAAAACGCGGCCCAGGTGGTTTAATTAAATTCTATAATCTGCTACAGAACACATTATGAATGTTGAAAAAAATAAGATTTGTTAGCAATATCACCGGTGGGGAACTTGGCCAAAGGGACGTTTTTTCGCGAACAATGTATTCCGTCGGTGTTGTTATAAAATATCATAACTACGGCTTTATCTAGGCCGTAGTTAAGAGACTTTATTACAACACCGACTGTCGACAGTTTGTCAATACAAAACGGTTAACCCGGTCTGTTTTTAGAACAGGTTCATTGTCATTAGCAGACTTGGCGAAACACCAGAAATCTTTATCAGACATTCGGTCTGACAGTACCAAATAAACTGTCAGACCGAATAAAATTTTGTCAGACAGAACTCTCATTCACTATTTTGACGGATCAAAATCAGTGTCAGACATTTGAACTGACAGTAGTAAAAAAATCATCAGACCAAGGGAAATTTTATCAGACATACATGTCTGATTGGTGACGGATTTCGCCATGTCTGCATTAGAAAAAAATCTATAAACCCACATTTCAACGCAAAATATCTATACCTTGTTGTAGCAAAAATTGTTTTAGTTCACCACCGGTGAATATACAAAATGTATAGTCAAGAAAACATAGGAATAAAAGGTGGGAAAATTCTATCAATATTTTCTTCTTTTGCCACAATGTTGTCTTGAGACACTGCCGTTGAGGAATGTCAATATCTGGTCTTGTTCACTTTGGGAAAGGGTCATTTAGGATCAAAATCAGCATACATTTTCACGCTAAGTCTTGTGATCATACATTTTAAGCGCAAATTTTAGTAGAATAGGAGGGATATACTTCTAGTCACAGGGGTCACCAGGTGTTGATGTCGATGTCGGCGTAATGCTTTAACCCTTTCCCAAACGGTAAAACTTTAGGGTGATCCACATCAAAAAGTGCCACAAATGACAATGACAAAATGGATGTTATTAAATAAAGGATTTGTGTAAAATATGGCACAGAAAATATTGAGACAAAAGGAGAAATTGCTTTGTTTCAATGTTTTCCCAAGCCTTTTCTTTTAGGGACGTCAAAACCAGGTCTTGTTTGGGAAAGGGTTAATGGTTTAGTTTTCACATGCAACTGGCAAGTTTATGAAATCTATTTTTCTACTGATGGTATTGCTCTGAAACTTTTTCACATGCCTCTCTGACAATAATATCAACCTATAGGCAAACGTTCATCACTAACATTTAGATCATTAACATTTGACCAAATTCCACGAAACTTTACATGTAAAATACTTTGGATAATTATATTCCCCTTTACCTTTTTCCTATGTTAGATTAACCCATTACCCCACAACAAAATTCTGGACTGTTCCAATTCAAAAAACGTTGCAGACGACAGTTTCAAAATGATTTAAAATTCAAAAATATTTCTATTAGTTTCAAAATGATTTAAAATTCAAAAATATTTCTATTTGGGGTAAGTAAACATTGTGGAAAATCAAGAAATTGCTTGTCGTAAGGTTTTTTTTTTTTAAATGAGAGAGTCAAAATGTGTCACTGTGCATTGTTGATAAGGTTTATTTGAGGCTGGGTCACAGAAATGGGCAGAATAAATGACATTTTATACTTAATTGCTAATGAGATTTTCTAGAATATGATTTATAAAATAATGTGTGTACAAAAACCCTGTCATGGGAAAAGGGAGCTTAATGATAGCTTTTTTTTGTGATAAACACTTATTTGGGGAACATTATTGGTCTATGACCACTCTTGTTTACTCTGTGTTGCTACGGTCACAAATCACTAAATGCCACTGCCCGGCGTGATAAATGCCAGTTTTCGTATAAATTCGGCCGGTGGCCGACCTGCGCCCCCTGCGGCAGGCAACATCGACAGGCGGCAGTTGGCATTTAGGACGCCGCCAGCTGGCAGTTAGAGTTAAAATTCTAACTGCCATTGCCCGATTTTTTCCAATTTTGCAAGTCGCCCTGCCACCGGCTGGGTGCATTTTGAAGTCGTGCAGTGGCTGTCAAGTGGCAGGCGTGCCGCAGCGCGATTTTTACTCGGTCTTGGTGCTTGAAGACTTTCCTTCATCCGGCCTGCCGCTGTCATGCCATTGACATACCACCGTCCGATTTCTAAATATCCGCCGGTGGCAGTGCGGAAATTGAAAGGCAGCAGGGAGGCAGGACGGCGATCTAGCGAGTGCAGACTGGGGCCCTTAATATAAATCAGGAAACATTCATCCGCTATACAATTATGGTCATGGCGATTGTAGTAGTTCTTTGGAACCGAGTTCTTGTCTAAGGCGCTTTTAGGCTGGCGCTTTGCTTTTAGCCCATTCATTGCACTTATGGGGCATATTCACAATTCAACCTTCTGGAAGCTTTTGATATTTTGAGAACAATGTTAACTTTTGAGAGCAGTCTAGATTTTAAATTCCTCGGAAACTAGCCTGCCGCCGTCAGATTATTGGGTGGGCGCCGGCCGGTGGCAGTTAGAACGCCCGATTGCCGGCCGGTGGCAGGTGAAATATTGCAGGTCGCAGGGCGGTGGCAGTTTAAAGCCGACGGTGGCAGGCCTGCCACCTGACTGCCACCGACCGACATCCTTGTGACACTACGCGCACATTGGGATCTTTGAAACCGCCTGCCGATGCCTGAGCCCCGTCATGCGGCATTTTACTGGCAGTTATTTGTGACTACTTGCAGCGATTCGTGGATAACTAGTGATTTCTCTGCGTTCCCAAATATTGTAGATCACAGAAAGATGTAAAACATGAGAGAAAAGAAGAAAATGTCAACATTTAACCCTTTCCCAAACGACAAAAATCTAGGGTCTTCCAATTTGGAAGCTGCTGCAGACAACAAAAGGCATGTTGTTATAGATAGAATTTGTGTACAAGATAACACAGAAAATATTGAGACAAAAGAAGAAACTGCTGGTTATCAGCAGTTTCTTCTTTTGATTCAATATTTTCCCAAGCATTTTCCACTAGGGACGTCAAAACCAGGTCTTGTTTGGGAAAGGGTTAATTATCAATTTGTCTTTTTCCATCAATGTTATAGAATGAGGTTATGAAAACATAATGTTTACTTGGTTTTATTTGATATGCCTAACACACAAAGCTGTTAAAACATTATTGGAAAAAAAGGCTCATTCAGATAACCAGCAATGTTTCTTGTTCCTTCAATGTTGTAGGCTCAGGTGATAAAAAGTGAATATTGTCTTTGTCTTATTTATCATGCCTCATACATGGAGATGTTAAAACAAATGACAGAAAAGAAATTTATGTGGATAACCAGCAATTTGTCTTGTTCCCTCAATGTTGTAGGATCAGATTATGAAAAGTATTATTTTCTAAATCTTATTTGTCATGTCTTATACAGGAAGATTTTAAAACATTGAGAGAAAAGAAGAAAATGTCAATATTTAATTTCTCTTTTTATCATTGCTGTAAGATGAAGTAATGAACATAGAATCTTCCTTTGATCTGATTTGACATGCCTTACACAGAGAGCTGTTGAAACACTGGGGAAAAAGTTTATTTGGATAACCAGTGATTCTCTTGTTTCCTTAATGTTGCAGGGTGAGGTGATGAAAGGGGAATAATTTCTTGGTCTAATTAATTTTGATGTACCTCATGCAGAAAAATTAAAACACATTTGGATGGAAAGAAGTTTTTGAAATAATCAGCAATTTCTCTTTTCCCCTTAATTTTGTAGGATGAGTTGATGTAAAGGGAATATTGTCTTAGTTTATGTGGATAATCAGCAATTTCTCTCCTTTCCTCATCAATGTAGCATCAGATGATGAAAATGAAACATGGTCCATGTCTCCTTTTACATGCCTACATGTAACTTGGGGAGTTGTTAAAATGTTGAAGAAAGAGAAGAAATGTGAATGATAATCATTTTATCATTTTCTATCATTGAAGTAGGATCTTATGATGAAAATGGGTATTTTTGATATGGTTTACACAGACAGCTGTTAAAGCATTGAGGTAAAAGAAGTTTGTGCAGAAATTTGTCTTATTCCCTGAATGTTGTAGGATCATTATATATGATAAAAATGCAATTATCTTGTCTTATTTGACATTCATAATATTTGACATTCATAACACAGGAAGATGTTGAGAAATAGAAGAAACTGCTTATGAACAACAATTCCCCTTTTTCCATCAATGTTGTTGGATCAGGTGATTAAAAAATAAACAGAACAGAACAGAACAGAACAGTTTATTTACAAAATGACTTGAACAAAATTGTTCATCGTCATTACAAAGCATATAAACAATTGTGATTTGAACATGCAATTAACAATGGCAGTAAATATAATGATATTTGTTTGTTTTTGTTGTTGTTGTTTTGCGGAAATCACGTTGTAAGTAGAAATAGTAAAAATGTTTATTAAGGTTTCTGTTTGATTGATGATTATCTATACAATCAAATGTTATGTATAAGGGTCCTTCGACATAATTATACCGTATGATCCTTACACATATCATTTGTATTACCGTACTATACATTTGGAATTAGTTATAGTTTTGACAGCGATTAAACGTTTATGAAAACCAGTATAAAACAGAATAAGCGTTTACTTGCTTAAAAAGCTATGAATTCCAAAATCGTCGATTTCCATATAAAAGCTCGTAACTGCAGCTTGTTTTAAGCTGCAGGTACGTGGTTTTTGCCGGAAAGCAGCGGTATAATAGCAAAATCTACATAAACTACGCTTTGAGTTCATTCGAAACAAAATAATGAACTCTCCGCCTCTCAATAAGACCAAGCTTTTTTTACCCACTTCTAAATCGGATCTTAAAGAAACGAAAATAAAGATACCGATAATGGTGGATTACAATTTACTCTTTTAAGACTGAAATAAGATATATGATAGTGTTTGCAAATATGTATTATGAAGGATTGAGAGCTTGATCTCTCTTTTCAAATGCTTTAATACAATACCGAGCAAGGTCATTCAATGTCATTGAATTAGTGTTTTCAAGCAATTGAATAAATTTATTCATATTTGGTCTATTTCTGTAATATCTCTTTATGTAACTTTCTCGTAAAATTTTGTAAAATGGGCAAATAATTATGAAATGAAATTCGTCTTCGATTTCGTTTAGATTACATAATAAGCATAAACGCTGTGATCTTTCTATGTTTTGGTACCTCCCTTTTTCAATATTAAGCTGATGTGCTGATAAACGTATTTTTGATATTATTTTCCTGTATTTAGTATTCTGCATCTTTAAAAGGTAATCTGATATCACGATATTAGTTTTTAAGTTTCTGTATAATGTAAGTGATGATTTTACATTAAGATCAATGTGCCAATCGTTCAGGTATAGGTCGATTAATCTCCTTTTAAATATAGGCAAAAATACTTTTACATTGACTGATGCTGGGAAAAGCCATATTTCGGGAAAGCCGCAATTTTCTAGTAGTTTTTGAACATTTTCAGCCCAGTTTAATTTTCCTACTTTATTAGTGTTTTCTCGTGTCATTTCAGCGATGATGGTGGATAAAATACAATTGTTACTTTTTAAAGTGTACAGGTTTATGAAATGTTTAACTATTCTTGTTTTAAATGTGATGGATAGTGGGAATCTGCCAAGTTCGCCATATACAGCAGTGTTACTAGTTGATTGCTTAACGTTAAGTAATTGCTTCAAAAATTTCCTATGGACCTTTTCTGCGATATCCGACTTAATAAAGCCCCAAACTTCGCAAGAAAAGGATAATATTGAGGTAACAAATGAATCAAATAGAGATAGCATAATATCTATTGGGACATTTTTCCCGCGCGTTATTGAAAATAGTCTGTTCATCGCTCGGAGCGCTTTGCCGGAGTATGTTTGTAAAGCGCTAATAAATGAGCCAGTACATGTAAAAACGACCCCTAGATAATTGAATGATCGCACCATTTCTATTTCGACATTTGAATATGTAAAAGTCGGTTCATTTGTTAGCCTTCCCCCATTTTTGAATACCATGATCTTCGTTTTGTCAGTATTAACTTTTAGTTTCCATTTTTTACAATACAATTCAAAACTATTTAATAGATTTTGGAGTCCATCTGCTGTTTCTGATACGAGTACCGAGTCATCTGCAAACAGTAACAAATAGATAGTAAGTTGTTCAATTGTAAGACCCAAATTTCCTTTATCTTGTAGGTAAAGCTCAATATCATTGAGGAAAAGAGAAAATAGGATCGGAGATGTTATCTCCCCTTGTAACAAGCCCACGTCGCATTCAAGGAATTCAGATAAGTTATTTAAGCATTTAACACGCAATTTGACTTCGCTGTACATAGAGCGAAAAAGGTTTAACAGTTTGCCATTAACACCAAGTTTAAGAAGTTTACACCACAGACCATTTCGATAAATGGAGTCAAAGCATTTTTGGAAATCTACAAAACAGCAGTATAATTTTTGCTTATCGTGCAATTGTTTTTCGATCAATGCATTTAGAATAAAAATAGCGTCTATTGTACTATAATTGGGTTTAAATCCGAATTGTGCGTCGGTGATAATGTCGTTATCTATCGACCATGCTTTTAGACGATTATTTATAATAGACATAAAAAGTTTGCAAAAACAGCTTATGAGGGTAATACCACGATAATTGTTCGGGTTCGATTTGTCTCCCTTTTTAAGAATGGGTATTATAACTCCCTGGGACCATGATTTTGGAAAGACTTGCTTATTTAGAATGTAATTAAAAAGTATCTCTAAAGGCCGATCTAGAATTTCGATACCTTCTATGAAGTATTCGTATATTATTTCATCTGTTGAACATGCCTTATTTCTGTTAAGACTTTTACATGCTTTTCGAATCTCCTCGCGTGTTATAGGACTATCTAATTCTTCGAAGAGGTATTCTTTATTTTCACTTGAATTGTCGAAGTCATTTAAAAAATCGAGACATTCTTCATCTTCCTCTAGATCATCGTTTGACGTTAGATTCTTAAAATGTTCGAAAAAAGTATTAAGATCAATGTTTTCTATATCGTTATCTTTTTTCTTAGATTTGAAAAGGTTCCAAAAATCTTTTGGCTTTTTATTTTTTAATTCTGCTAATGATTTGGCGAAATCCATGTTATATTTTCTTTTTGCACGTTTGCAATATTTTTTATATTCTTTTTTGCTGCTAAGGAAATTTGTTCGATTTTCTGCTGTCATACATTTATTATATTTTTCTAAGGCTTTTTGGTATACATTTTTCAATCTTTTGCATTCGGTGTCAAACCATTTCATATCTTGTTTGTTCGCATCATTGAAATAATGGGATTTTTCTTTAAATTGATTTTTGAAATAAGGATTACCCCTACTTGTTATAAAGTCTGTAACATTATTAATCAATGAATCTGTGTCACAGTTGCTATCAATGCTGTTTTGTATGTTGGTACATAGAGATTCTATATCACGGGTAATGTCGTTTAAAAATCGGTCTTTGTAGTCATTATTCCATTTCATATATGTAAAAGACTGAAACTCCTTCTCATTAAAAAATAAATATTCTCATGGCTGATTTGACGGGGGCTTTTGAGAAAGAGACATACACATGGTTGGAATTTACTGCTTTTCCATGCAGTTTTTTGTCTAATAATATAAACCCATTCTCAAATGTTTTCGCCTTATTATTTTGTAGTCTGCAAACTTGTACTTGTAAACAATTTGAATTTTGATTAGTCAATTAGACAATGAGAACAGTCGTCTACTGATCACTTAGATGACTCAATGATTGTCAAAAGGGGACCATCTCCTAATGCTGCCTAGTCTTTATTCATATTTTTGCATGAAATATGAATTCTCATTGCTTGGTGCAACTAGACACTTATCATAGAAATTAAGAATATTTCTATCAAGTAAAATGTGCTTTAGACTAGAAGGTCCCAAGCCCTTAAAAAGCAGAGGGGGAGTCTGGATTATCATTCAAATACTAAAAGAACTGAAAACAAAGAGATGTATTGCTCCTGATTTTCATTATGATAACAACTGCTCGAATTAACTGTTTAATAATTTTGTATTTGAGCATGAAGTGCTCAAAGTGAGATATTGTGGTCATTTCAGGCCCGTAGGAACAGGGGGGGGGGTGCTAGGGGGGCTAAGCCCCCCAAATGTTGGTCAAAAATGCCGAATTTTCTTAATTTTACACTGAAAATTTGGGAAAATCCTGAAGTTATGATTCGTCAAAAAAAGTGGGTGTGGCTAGGCGGGGCCTATCAGACTTGGAGAAATCATAATAAAATCCTTTAAAAATCAACTGTCAGGCTAATTTGAAACAAACATGGCAGGGAGATTTCTTGAGTGACTCTTTTCAATAATTGATCATAATTCTTTAGATTCGTCAAAAAATGTGGACATGGCAGTGCGGGGCTTATCTGAAATTGGTAGATAATTCTTCAAAAATTCTTGAAAAACCATTGGGCCAATTTGAACCAAACTTGGCAGAAACGTTTCTTGCATGACCCCTTCGTAGGCGTGGTAGCGCGGTGCTTATCAGACTTGTAGAAATCATTTTTTTCAGAATCAAGCGTTGGGTCACTTTGAATCAAACCTAGTAGGAATGTTCCGTGAGTGATTATTTTCAACATTTGGTTACAGGTTTGTAGATTTGTAAAAAATGTGGGTGTGGCAGACTTGCAGGGAAGGGCTTATCCAAATTAGAGAAATCGTTAGAATATTCTTCAAAAATCTTCTTCTCCTGAAGCATTGGGCCAATTTGTACCAAACTTGGCAGAAATATTTAAAAAAAAGTCAGGTGAGGGATATAGGGCCATTCTGGTCCCCTTGTCTCTCGATATTTTCAAAACATGTTTTGCACACTGATTTCAAGACCTTAAATTCTTAAGCCTTCCTAGATGACAAAACCATTTTGATATTAAGGAACAAGAATTGTCTGCGGACAATAAAGCTCGCCCAAAGGAGAGCTTGTCACAAAAAAGTCATTTCCTAGGTCAAGGTAAAAAGGTCATGGCCCAAAATGAAATTTTGTAAAAGTAGGTCAAGCTCCATGGTCAAGGTCACAAGGTCACAGGTCATGGTCAAATGTGCACTGTGTTGGAATGAGGTGTCCGTGTGTGAAATATCAAGGCTGTAGGTGTAAAAGGACATGAGTTATAGGCCAAGTTAAAGTTTTTTGAAAGTAGGTCAAACTCCAAGGTCAAGGTATAAGGTCACCGTCAAATGTGAACCGTGTTGGTAGGTGTCCATGTGTGAAATATCAAGGCTGTAGGTGCAAAAGGACATGAGATATAGGCCAGGTGAAAGTTTTTCAAAAGTAGGTCAAACTCCAAGGTCAAGGTCACCAGGTCCAAGGTCATGGTCAAATGTGAAAAGTGTTGGTAGGAGGTGTCATTGTGTGAAACATCAAGGCTGTAGGTGTAAAAGGACATGAGATAAAGGCCAGGTTAAAGTTTTTTAAAAGTAGGTCAAACTTCAAGGCCAATGTCACCAGGTCCAAGGTCATGGTCAAATATGAAAGGTCTTGGTGGGAGGTGTCCATATGTGAAATATGAAGGCTGTAGATGTAAAAGGACATGAGCTTTAGGCAAGGTTAAAGTCTTTTAAAAGTAGGTCAAACTCCAAGGTCAAGGTCACAAGGTCCATGGTCATGGTCAAATGTGAATCATGTTGGTAGGAGGTGTCCATGTGTGAAATATCAAGGTTGTAGGTGTAAAAGGACGTGAAATATAGGCCAGCTTAAAGTTTTTTAAAAGTAGGTCAAACTCCAAGGTCAAGGTGACAAGGTCCAAGGTCATGGTCAAATGTGAATGGTGTTGGTAGGAGGTGTCCATATGTGAAATATCAAGACTGTAGGTGTAAAAAGACATGAGATATAGGCCAGGTTAAAGTTTTATAAAAGTAGGTCAAACTCCAAGGTCAAGGTCATGAGATCAAAGGTCATGGTCAAATGTGAATGGTGTTGGTAGGAGGTGTCCATATGGGAAACATCAAGGCTGTATGTGCAATAGGGCATAAGATATAGGCCAGGTTAAAGTTTTTTTAGGCCAGGTTAAATTTTTTTTAAAGTAGGTCAAACTCCAAGGTCACAAGGTCAAAGGTCATGGTCTCAAATTAAAGGTCTTGGTTAGAGGTACCCACAGGCCTAATATGAAGGCTGTATCTCTAACAGGGCATGAGATATGGGCCAGGTTAAAGTTTTTGCGGACGCTGACGCCAACGCCGACATCCGGGGGTATGACAATAGCTCTTCCGAGACTATCGTCCCGGGCGACTTAAAAAGGAACAATGCTTGTTATCAGCACTCTCTTTTCTTTGGTGTTTCCTTTTTCTAATAGGTACATGAAAACAAGTTCTTGTTAATCGAAAGGTTTCCCCACAAACATCAAATGATAACTGTTTTATGTCAAAATGGGAGAAAGTTTGGAAAATCATCGGAAGTACAGTTGACATTCGTTATGTCGACATTAGATGAGTCGAATTTCTGCTGAAGTCGAGTTGGAAAATGTAGTCCCATCCTGATATCAAAAATTACGAAATAAAATTATTTTGAAATAGATATATCCATTGAGATATAGATCTAGCAGGAAAAGGAAGAAATTTTCGTTTTCACTCATTCTTTCCTGTGACATCCTTTAGGTGTCGCCACTCTAGTAAGTAATATTTGCCTAATCATCATAGTTAATACAAACTAGGCTTAGGAAACGAGAATGCTATAATCCTACTTAAAGTGACATTTCACTATTATTTTTAAATAAATTTTACTTTTATTCTTTCTGAAAGAGCATGTTTTCTTATGAAAATTCTGAAAATTTCGAGCCAAAATATTGAACCGTTTACGAGAAATATATATTTTTGTGCTAAAATTAAACAACTTGTTGTGGACGTATAGAATTTGTCATTTCTGTCTCAACTTTCAAGGCGTATTTTTTGCTTATAGAAAACAACTTCAAAAAACTGATAGCGTTTCTATGCATTAGAATAAACAACCTTTGCATCAAGACATACTTTTAAAAAATGAAATAAAGGTTGAATGTCACATTAATAGCAGAAACAAATATATTCTCTCATACTTACATAATTAAGCGCGAATCTGGAAATCGGTCCCTTATAGCATTTGAGACAATCACATTTCAAGATCAGTGTTTTATTTTGGTTGCTTCATGATGTACATTATATATCGTATAATTGTATATTGGTATAGGGCTCGTTTTTGTTGCGTAAAGTATAGCTTCATTTTTTTATGCCCCCCCCCCCGAAAAAATTTCGGGGGAGCATATAGTCGCCATGCTGTCCGTCCGTCCATCCGGCTGTCCTTCCGTCCGTCCGTACACAGCCAGATCTCAGCAACCCTTGGACCAAATTCAATGAAACTTCACATGTGAACTCCTGGGGTCATTCCCTAGAGACTTTTCTCGATTTCTTAATTTGAGGCTGCGTCATGGAAAAGGAGCCTTAATGTAGGAATTAGTTTTTCTCTAATTTCTCTTCATCTAATGGGCAGAAGTTAATAAAATTTTGTCCTTTTGTGACAAATGAGCTGTTCTAGACTATATTCTATAAATAATGTGTGTATAAAAAATCTGTCATGGGAAAAGGGGGCTTAATGTATGATAGGTTTTTTTTGTGACAAACACTTATTCGGGGAGCATAATCCGTCTATGACGGCTCTTGTTTCATGTGGTCACTCAATTTAGTTACGAACCGCCGAATATTGTGCAATTGAACAAGTTTCCAGCAATTATTTTCTAATTTGCATTGATTGGACATTCAACTTAACATATAAGGCTCTTCATTATTTTTAAAAGTGAAAATGCTATCGAGTTCAGCATTCTTTCAGTAGGCCTAAAGTAAAATTCTCCATTTCATATTCATATAACATATACAGTGTATATGCATGAAATGGTCACCTAAAAGGTAGTCCAATTGTTTTGGATAAAAACACAGCGTTGTCAATAGATTAGCAGCAGTTAGAAGCCTTGAAACACTCATAATATGCGTTTTAGTTTTTAGGTACGAACATTTCAGGGTCCGAATCGACCAATGTTTTTGCCTTTTACAGCTTTTTCCGAGTGTTTTGTGTCAAGAAACTTGCATGAATCGATGAATGCGCATTTGAAAATATATTGAAGTGTAAAAATATGTAGCCACTTGCATTTTTGCTTCAAAGAATTGAAAATTTTACTTGAAAAAAAATGTGCATTTCGTTCGGTGTAGGGGCCGACAAGTTGTCTTCTTTTTCACAGCCTACAGAGGCCACATACCTGGGAACAGATTAAATAGTACTCAAAACTAGTGTTTTAAGAATATTTTGGCAGAGAAAAAAATAACGACAAGCCTTTTGATAAATCACACACTACCAAAAGAAATCGCACCTACTGTCCCATTTGTGAACATGTGAAAATGGGGTAGGTTAAGAAAACTGCGATTTTCTCAGCATAAGCTAGCAATTTCAGACTGCTATCATATCAATTAGTTAACTACATATATCAAGTTGTTCAGAAAGTGCAATAAGAATTACTCCCTCCGAGTGGTACCAAAAAAGTGTCTGGCTCATGGACTAATAGATGTAATTCAAATGAAGTTATATATAGCAACTTTGAGCTTTGTATGATGAATAATTTTGGAAAAAATGCCAGTCTTAAGTTTTCATGTTAAGTTTCAGGCTGACAGACTGACGGAGGGACAGACAGACTGACAATGGTAAAACAGTATGCCTCCGATCGAAATTACTCGACTTTGTTGCAAATTATCTGTATATTTCCTTAAGAATAAACCTTATATCGGCAGTAATAATATTAAATAAGCACCAGGAGTCTCGAATAAAAATGGTAATTCCTGGCTCAGGTGTACCTCCACTGAAGCATTAGTTTTGTGTAGTACATGTTATAAAATCAAAGTGAAAATTACACTTAAGAATGAATTTGATGATCACTGATTTTAAAGAATAATTATGTAATTCGTGGATTTTTAAAAAGAATTAACGAATAGATGACGAGATTAAAAAAAAGAACGTTTAAACAGTTTAAAGGAATGAATAGCACAATGTCTTTAAAGCCGCGTTCCCATTGCCGACCAAATCAACTCGATCAACTCGATCGCCTACATTCTTCAACCAAACCCGATTAAACTCGATCAAATGTATTTACACGACTTCTTCTTTTTTTCTTGTCGATTAATTCCCGATCATTTTTGCCGACCTCGCTCAATCGTCCCGATCACTCTTGCCGACCAAGCCCGATCAGTATTCGATCGCTTGATCGAGCTTGATCGAGTTAATTTGGTCTGCAATGGCAACCCGCCTTAAACCAGATGCAATTTTGCTTTACCGTTTGTGGGAACCGATCTATCATAAGCCTACCTCCTGAAAATGAATAAATAAATTATAGAAAAATAAATTTTGCAACTATATTGCCCGGTTCTGCAAATAACCTTAGACATGGTCGAGAATTCTGATTGCATTTCAGTTCAGCGTGGATCCAATGGCAAATAATTTTGTGCTAAAGATAAACTGGGTTTACCGTTATGTTTTGATAAACCGTCGGTGTTGTTATAAAATCTCGTAACTACGGCTTGCATCAAGCCATTGTTACGAGGTTGTTATAACAACGCCTACGAAATGCTATTGTTTGTCCGAAATTACGTCAAGCTTGATAGGAAAAATCGTTCCCTATCGTTAGAGATTAACCTACGCCATTGTACAATCTGATAAAGATCAATTTCATTCTCCTATAGTCTTTTTATAAACTTTGGCTGAAGTAATATAGCCATATTTGTTCTGACCAGGCAGCACTTAAGCGCAGAGGCGACAAGATTTGGTGGTAATTTGCTCCAGCCCATTTGTTTGACTATCAAAATTGCGTTAAATCAAATCTACTTAAACAATTTTATTTATAATTCTAGTCTTTTTCAATTAAGACTGAGTTTTTGGCGTCCTTTAAGGAGAGAGGGTCAGGAAACATAGAATGGAAAGAAAAAAATGCTGACACATTTATGTATGTTATACATTTTTTTATTCTTTTCCTAGTGCTATAGTGTACATTAAATTTATTCATGTCTGTCGTCTGAAGCAGCTTTAAATTTGGACCACGCACCAATTTTGTAGTTTTGAAAATGGTTAAGATAATACAAAATGTCAAGAAACGTTACCAGCAGATCTTGTCCTTCTGTTGGTGTCATACCGGTATTCTCGTCGACTGACTAGAAATAGAGGAGAAAAACAGAATCAACGGATTTCCACCTTACACGACAAACTCGGCTCTTCATGCTCGGGTGAGCTAAAATGTTGATACTCGACATTTTCTCATCTTGCTTAAATATTTTCTTTGCGATAGCGTACATAAAATCTTATTTATCATCATCCATTTTGTCGTCCACAGCAGCTTTGAATTTGGACCACCCCACATTTTGTTTCGTTAGGAAGAAAGGCAAAGTACAGCGAAAACGTTACCCACAGAACCTTGCATTCTTTTGGTGTCACCATCTTTTCGACTGACTGCCAATAGAGAAGAAATAGAAGAAAAACAGAATCAAAGGAGTACATGAAGGCATGTTCGTCTTTTTCCCCGAGGGTTTCTGTTCTACGAGACATTTTTTTTGTTACTGGTAACGTTTGTTCTGTCTTGTGAAACGTCTGCCGATGTGGGTGGTCTAAACTGTCGATGTTTGTTGAAGGATTAAAGAAATTATTAGGCAAAACTGCTTACTTCAATTTACCCCGACATACCCTATCCAAAATTAACGGAACCGACCGAAGCCTTTCTTGCCACCAAACAAACAAGAGCCGTCACAGACGGATTATGCTCCCCGAATAAGTGTTTGTCACAAAATAAAAACTATCATACATTAAGCCCCCTTTTCCCATGACAGCTTTTTTGTACACACATTATTTATAGAATATGGTCTAGAACATCCTATTTATTACATGAGCACAAAATTCATAAAATTCTGCCTATTAGATGAAGAGAAATAAGAGAAAAACTAATTTTTACACTAAGGCCCCTTTTTCCATGACGCAGCCTTACAAACGGAGAAAAAGTTTCCTAGGTATTTGCCCAGGGAGTTCACATGTGAAGTTTCATTGAATTTGGTCCAAGGGTTGCTGAGATATGGCTGTGAACGGACGGACGGACGGACACACGGACGCACGGACGGACGGACAGCGTGGCGACTATATGCTCCCCCGAATTTTTTTCGGGGAGCATAAAAAACCGAGAAACCACAACACATTCTGATAAAATCCCAGACTGCAAATGCTTTGAATGTTGACGACCTTAAAATTTTGCTGTTTGGGAGAAGTTTAATATAGGAAAGTCTTAAAACTATTATGATAAACACTCACAAGTCCTACTCGGTGATGGTCTCGATGATACATTCTCTCCACCAGACCCTAAAGATGCATTCGCTCCGCCAGACCCTAAAGATGCATTCGCTCCACCAGACCCTAAAGATGCATTTGCTCCACCAGACCCTAAAGACGCATTCGCTCCACCAGACCCTAAAGACGCATTCGCTCCACCAGACCCTAAAGATACATTCGCTCCACCAGACCCTAAAGATGCATTCGCTCCACCAGACCCTAAAGATGCATTCGCTCCACCAGACCCTAAAGATGCATTCGCTCCACCAGACCTTAAAGATGCATTCGCTCCACCAGACCCTAAAGATGCATTCGCTCCACCAGACCCTAATGTGTCGGGTGTTCTCGTCCTGACCGACAGATCTAAAAGACAATGCAAGCATTTACTAATTACCAGACGGAAACATTCTAGACTGGTCCAAATTCAAAGATGTGGCAGATAACAATTAAAAGTGAATCAATTTATAGATTCCTTGGCCTTTCTGGGTTAAAAAACATTGTGGAAAATGAAAGAAATGCTTGTCATAACCGACAGAACTCTAGGCGAATTGGGAAAATGAAATCCTAGATATGACGGAAGGCCAAATGTGGCGAACTAAGGCTGTATCATCTGTATGTTGCACAATTAACATTTAATAGTATAATTTCCAAGAGATTGATATTTCCTTAACATACTTAAGTGCACTGTTACAATATGAGATCGTCTATGAGACAACAAGGGGCATAGTAAAACGATTAGGCATCATTTTCTTTTTAAAATGCCAGAATTTTACCTGGCAACGAATTTACGAACAATTTTTGCGTAAATTATGTAACAAGACACCTGGTTGAACGAGAAATAAGCGTCTGTGTCAATCAAATTGGCTGTTGTGTTATTTACGTTACGATTATTACTTTCGTTCGCGATTAAAATTTTATGTTTGTATTTTGGTTAGTACAATGGGGCCCTGCTCCTTTGATTTGGGACGGTATTCCACAACCGGTTTAACTCACAATACATCTATAAAATCACGCAGCAATTGGTTTGATTGGATGAGACATAATATCATATCCTGTCCATTCAGATGTCTTGTATTGAAATTTAGAAATAAACAATCTATTTAGAATTGTTGGTGAATACGCCTCTAGTATATAAAGAATTGAATAAAGATCAAGAATTAGAAGTATAAATATATATATTTACGATCTCTTCTGGTCCCGGTAGGCCTTTGTGGTCTCTCTGCAGATAAAGCAAGAAAATAAAAAGAAATTATATCTTTACTCCTTTCACGATTCTGACCTTTTCGCATGTGTGCTTTTTTAACCCATTTCTGCACAGTGACGCCCTTTGACTCCCCATTAGATAAATCATTTGGAAAACATTGTGGGAAATGAAGAAATTGCTTGTGACAAGCAATTTCTTAATTTCCCACAATGTCTTCTATCAAAAAAATATACAATTTTAGAATTTCACCAAATTGAAATTGTCGTCTGCAACTTCTTTCAAATTGGACTACCCCAAAATTTCGTCGTCTGGTAATCACGACAGGGAATCACGTGATACAACAACAATGGTTCTGAGAATCTTCAATAAAAAAAAATTTAATCTTTTTACAATTGTACATGTTTTTCAATTAGTCTTTTTACGCCATTTCAGATTGTTTTAGCATATATATTGCAGCAGCTTAGAAACTGGTGCAATACACGGAGATACAGTTTGAGAATTTGTTTCTAAAAATAGTAACAAATCGACGTTATCAAAACGAGGCTTCCAAAAAATTGGTGTAAACAATGACGGCGCGCGTGAATTCAATATACAGCGATATAGCGAAGTTTTAAATGGAACAAAAACTAAAAATAGAATGAAAATCTATGAAAAACACCCGTCATCGCACAGAATAATGACCAAATTTTATGATTATTATGATAATCGACGTTTTCCGATGGCTAAAAGAAATATATTCGGCCAGGAAAATCTCTGCTAAACCCGTTACAAAAAGAGGGAAATGATCACGTGACCGGTTTGTTTACTCCGGAAAATAAAAATTATCCGCGCGGTTTGTGGTTTAAGATGGCGGATTGAACCATGTTTTCAAACCGTGTCTCCGTGTATGTGAATGTACGTCGTTTGGAACAGCTAAACAAAGAGAAACAATTGTTGTAATTCTACCTCACCATAGTAAATTTCACTTCAATGAAAAGACTTGTAGTACCTGGAAATATTATAAGATAAAAAAGCTTTCGTTACTTGTTAAGGTAATAAGTATTAAGAAATTTTCAAATTTCTATGAAACGGCATTTTAACACTTTCTCAACCAAGGCATTGGTGTTCCTGGTAGAAATTCACATTGAAAACATTGCGACAAAAGAAGGAACTGTTGACGATCCACAATGTCTCATTTCTCAACATTTCTCATGCTTTCACATGTAGTAATTTCTTCATAATCACGAAAACAATGATTTTATCGTCTATAAATCCTTTGAAACTCACCCAAAACGACCGCTTTTTTGAAAAAAAGTTATATTGGACTTACGATCGAGTTTCTTGGTCGCTTGTTTCGACTTGGATCCTCCCATGATCTCGATCTTAATCGATCCGGACACAATCAACACCCTAACAAAATTAAAAAGATGATCGAATAGGGAAAGATTTTATCAAGTAAACAGTGACGCAATTTCGGACACGCAATAGAATTTGATATTAAAGTAATATTGTGGTGGCTGGATAACATAACCACGAATTTCTGTCCATTCCCTCACAAATGCTACATTACCTATAACAGTGGCGTCATTTTTGGCGTCATCTGTACCACTATCAAAATGACGTCACGGCCTACATTCTTACAAAGTTTGTATGTGGTAAAGCCTATCATTAATTTCAATCTCCAGTATGTCAGCAAAGAAAGTTTTTATCTTAATTCAAAACGGAACATCCACCAAGAAGAAAACTCATCTACTCAATAATCGATAAATTTGAACGATCTAGGTCAGATTTTGATGAACAAAGAAGCAAAGACTGAAAACATCCTGCAGCGCAGAAAAGCTTTGAATCGGGCTTTAATTGAAAGTCCAGGAAAGTCAATGAGAAGAATTTCATCGGAATAAGTTTTATTGAAATTATAAGTTCAGTGCATTTCGAAAATTTATGTAAATATTTTTCTGTGCAATGTTCAAATTATGAAATCGCAGTCTTTTTTAGATCAGGTTAAACACTTTTGTCGGTGGGCACAGACCGGACTTGAATTCTGTTGAGACACTTGCAATCTAAAGTGCAATTCCCAAAACAAGAACTTGTTACAGTGTTGCTGCCGAACATTCAAAGAGAATGTATGAACATTTCTATTGACACAAGTGAGGCAGTTATGGAAAAAACCTTAAGCACAATAATAAATCAGGGAAAGAGCCAAAAGAAACGTAATCTAGAGAACGTCATTTACTATCAAAATGACGTCATTGAGAAAATATGGTGTGTGCGATTTTTCATAGATGAAATATACAAATTGAATGTTATTTTGGTGAAATCTCTTTTATTTATTTCTCCACATGACCTTCTATACAGTCAGCGTTGTTAGGAATGTGCAAGTGATATATTAGCCGAGATATATGAGGTTAAAAGTGTTACCTTACTTTTGGGACACCCTGTACTATTACATTTTTTCTGAGTCTCTAGTCGTTCCTCCTACGAACGTTTACGGTAGCAATTAATTTTGTGCTAAAAATAGATTAGATTTTCCGTTATGTTTTGATTAACGGTCGGTGTTGTTATAAAATCTCTTAACTACGGCTTGAATCAAGCCGTAGTTACGAGATTTTATAACAACACATACGAAATGCCATTGTTTGCCCGAAACTATGTCACGTTCAACTAGATAAGAATGTTCCGTTTTATCCATACATGATCGCCAATCCGTTGAAGCCGAGCCCGGATAGCTCAGTCGGTTACGTCGGAGTCTATCAATCCAGGGGTCTCGAGTTCGAACCCCGGCTCGGCCAGTACCCATTCTGACATTTGACAAAAGTCATTTGTCTCTCACCGATGGGTGTGAATCATCTATGTGAGAGAGCAGCTGGAGGCTCTGTTTGGAGATTGTGGTTGTACTGGTGCGAGAAATACCAGGAACCCACGGTTAGGTGCTCCAGTCGCCGCGATATGACCATAGAAGTTGAACACGGCGTAAAACCCCAATAAAACCAATCTGTTGAAGGGAGACAAATCTCGCACGAGCAGACAATACGGAGGACAGCATTAATAATTAAAACGTTGTGATAACGAAAACCGTTTTACTGATACTCTCTCAGACCAAAACAAAAACAGCAGAAATGAAATAAAATTTCAAAAACGAAAGAATTCCATTGAAATAAAAAAGTCGGTTTTTTTCCCTTTCTTTCTCTCTCTTTTTTTTTAAAAAAAGTATTTTTTTAAAAAAAACACATACGTTCAATTAAGTGACAAAATGAAAAAAGAATTTTGTAATGATCATTTACAATTAAGCGTATAAAACACTTACCAAGAACGAGCCTTTTCTCTCTATGATTCCCAAGGTTTGGTCGGCCTAGATTCTAGTTCAAACATACGCAAACATCTTTCCGCCATACCTAAAGCCTGGATCTATCACTTAGATAACAGTTCGATATCTATATATTGAAGTTCAAACCCTTTCAAAAAAAGACAAACGGTGAGACCGTTTCTATTCTAAAGCTGTTGCAGACGACAAAATAATCATGTCGGGAGTAGAAAAATGTATATGAGAGATAAAAAAAATATTGAGAAAAAAGGAGCAATTTCTTCTTTTCTCTCAATGTTTTCCAAAACTATTTCTAGCAAGGACGTCAAAACAATGTTTAGTTTGGGAAAAGGATAAAGGAATCCTAAATTTACTTCCTCGTAAAGGACAATTCGTTTGTTATCAAAGGATTACTAGTGTTTGATTGATTTTGCGTTAAAAGTCTAGATTTCAAATTCCATTTTTCACATTATTTCAAGTTGCTGTAGACGACAAAAAGATTGATGACAAGGATAGTGTATAACACGGTATAATCTATGTATTTCTTTCTTTGGGGGAGGGGGGTGTGGTTAAACTAGTTTACGTTAGCAATTTCACTAATATACCAATCACTGACCATAAGTATGGGTATACATTTACCATTGACCATAAGTATGGGTATACATTTACTATTGACCATAAGTATGAGTATACATTTACCATTGACCATAAGTATGAGTATTCATTTACTATTGACCATAAGTATGAGTATACATTTACTATTGACCATAAGTATGGGTATACATTTACTATTGACCATAAGTATGAGTATACATTTACTATTGACCATAAGTATGGGTATACATTTACTATTGACCATAAGTATGGGTATACATTTACTATTGACCATAAGTATGAGTATACATTTACTATTGACCATAAGTATGGGTATACATTTACCATTGACCATAAGTATGGGTATACATTTACTATTGACCATAAGTATGAGTATACATTTACTATTGACCATAAGTATGGGTATACATTTACTATTGACCATAAGTATGAGTATACATTTACTATTGACCATAAGTATGGGTATACATTTACTATTGACCATAAGTATGAGTATACATTTACTATTGACCATAAGTATGAGTATACATTTACTATTGACCATAAGTATGGGTATACATTTACCATTGACCATAAGTATGGGTATACATTTACTATTGACCATAAGTATGGGTATACATTTACTATTGACCATAAGTATGAGTATACATTTACTATTGACCATAAGTATGAGTATACATTTACTATTGACCATAAGTATGAGTATACATTTACTATTGACCATAAGTATGAGTATACATTTACTATTGACCATAAGTATGAGTATACATTTACTATTGACCATAAGTATGAGTATACATTTACTATTGACCATAAGTATGGGTATACATTTATTATCGACCATAAGTAGTGGTATACATTTATTATCGACCATAAGTAGTGGTATACACGTACTTTTGACCATAAGTATGGGTATACATTTACCATTGACCATAAGTATGGGTATACATTTATTATCGACCATAAGTAGTGGTATACACGTACTATTGACCATAAGTATGGGTATACATTGACTATGACTTTTGCATAAATCAAAATGAACACGAGAATTGGCTTTAGACCAAACATAGATAAACAATCTCATTTTAGATTTACGTATGTTCAGTTTTAAAAGAAAGTGTGAGTTTTCACTGCTTGGTTTTATCTTGAATTCCATAAAGTTTATGGTTATTTTATTTAAGGTTCATGTAAATCCGGTATCAACATAAAATTTGAAGTTGATTTTTGCATTTATTCTTAACATGTATATGCCATATTATATATCGAATTAAAGCTCTACATGAGAAGAAGATGTTACGCGACTTAATTCTGGTTTACCTTGTACAGCATAATCAAAATATTGCGAAAAAGGACAACTTCTTGGAAAACCGAGAACGTAGTTATCCTTAAATGAAGTTAGCTAGTTTTTCACAAAAACATACACAGAGGTCTGATCTAGGTAGTACTACTACTTACATGAAGTTTCTTTATTCAGAAAATCTGCCTTTACGAAAAAAAGTTTGACATTTCTTTATTTTTCATATGTAATTCATGGTGGTACTATTTTTTTTGCAACATGAGGTATGGTTAGATAATGGGGTCATTTTTTCAAGCTGTCAAAGGCGGTTTTATCATAAATGATCATTTATTTTAAGTCTGTCGATAAAATTCAAGTAAAAATTGTTGCCACAGCCACAACATATGTCACTTGACACCTTAGGCCTTATTTTATTTTTCAATTTACATGCTATCAAGTTTTATCCCATAAATTCAAAAGTATAACCCATTATAAAAGTTCTTTGTTATCAAAATTATATCAACAGTTAGTATAATATTCCCTTTGATTGTTAAGCAATATTGCTCAGTAATTGCATTGAAACTATACAGAAAAAAACGTGATACATAACTGGAAAATAAAATTTTGTAATGACCAACTTTGTACACCATACTATTCTTAATTCAAGTTGAAATCTTATTTCAATTAATAATTCATTTAAAATGTAAATATGGGAATAGAAGACATTTAAATTGTGTTTAGTATGCGTGGAAGTTGTTTATTTACGAAATAATTAGTTTTTGAACCAATTTTCAAAATGTCAACAAACATGAGTTCCGGTTTCTTATCATTCATAATAACGAATGACGCGATCCATAATCTTTGAAAATCGAAGAAGGATCGTGTATTCATTGTCTTTAAACTTATAGATGCTCTTAATTCTGATCAATTGCCAGCGAATATATACCTTTTTAAACCCCAAACTGTAAAATGTTTCCATCCGTTTTCATATTGTTTACACGTCCGGCGGAATACACACGGCATATGAGTAAGGCGCGTTAGTAAGTAGTCCGTATTTTTCAGATGTCAAGTATCAAATTCCACGATCGGTTCTATCCTAAATTTTGTACAATTTATCATCAATACAATCGTTTATCAATGTTTTGTCAAATGTTTTATTTTTTTAAAGATACAAATTTGCGGAGTAATCTTCTCGTCTAGCTCGGCAAGACGGAAGGTGCGGAAACCGAAACTGAAAATAGGTAGACTCATTTTATAACAGAAAAAAGTTGTTTACTGTCCATGGATCGTTGCTTTGTGCCATTGAAACACGCACTACAGATATCAGGTATGACAGCTGCAATGCAATAGCTTGTGTAAACCTTATAAGTACTTGTGAATTACATCGTGCAAATTTTGAAAACAATTTTTGCAAAATGGCCGACCCAAAAATCTTGGCATGCCATGTGTTTCGTGAATATCTCGGTTACCGCTTTCACTATTCTGTGTCCGATGGTAGTAGTACCTCATTTAGAATTTGCACATTATATTGACATATTTGAATGGAGAAAATTTGTTATGGGGAAAAAGTTGCTGGTTTTGGGAGAAATCCGAATTTTTCGACTTTTTCATTGGATTTTTCTTCTCTGTTTTGCTCTGTCTGGCAAATGACCTATGCATATAGCATGTTATTGTCATAATGTACAAGGACATGTAAGTAATTTTCATTGAAACAATTGTTTGAATTGTTGGCAGGAGTGAGTCCGAACGACACAATATCACTCGTTTTTGGACTTTTCTAAACCCTTAATGAAAACTGACGCTTTACTTCAGATTAGACCTCGATTACTCATCCTGTGCGTGAAGTACACGTAAAACACTCAAAATTGAAGGATGCGACTGTCGAACGAACACGTATAAGCTCTGAATGGTCATGCAGATCCCGGTGACGAAATGATAAGTCAGAGTTTTAAAATGGCAATATAGGTCACACGGGTGTGTACACACCACGAAAACAGTTGTATATAGAGTAAATGAGGTATGTTGATTATGTTTATGTTACAAAATTAGATATCCGAATGTTGTGTCTAACTAGCTATTGTTTCAGTTTTGGCATAAATGTACCTGTTTGTGAGAAATTTGTTTTCAAAGGGTTGCTCACGGAAAGATATTATGCTCAGCGATCAATCACCCAGAAAATGTTGTCTGTATTTAGCCATATTTGACAAATGAGTCCCACTTGTATGTACATGTCAACAAGGAAACGTTGCTTGTACTAAATTGTATCCTAATTTGCGTGGATTAATCATAGCTTGTGAAAACTATCGACTTTCATGAACCTCGACCCATTTAGCTTGCCCCGGAATAGTAACTGCCTGACGACGGATTGGTTTCAGGTAGAATTCGGATTGGAAAGAGTGATTTTTAATCAAGAGAACGGATTGGTTTCATCCTTAACTTTTTCTAAACCGTTCTAGAAGACAGTAAAGGTGTAAATTATTCATTTTGATATATATGAATTTCCAGATAAAAAATACTTTTAATTTTCTTTTTTTATGTTTCTACCAATAGGCATAAAGATGGAATTTAATAACCACTACTGTGCGTTTGGGACCATTTATTTTTCAACGTGCATCAGTAACATCAGTCAGCACCACAACAGAGAAAAATTAAAGATCCAGAGACGAGTACTAAGAACCGATAATGGAATATTATATGAATGACAATGAATTTCTCCACCATTCCTAATGCATTGTTTCAGACGAATAAAACAGTTTATCTTGGGGGATAAACTTGGACTTGAAATCATTGATTCTGATATGACCATGCCACCAAACAAATGCAAACCTGACATTTACTTTATCCCCTGGTACATCTAGTGAATATGTTGAAGCGATGAAAGAACTCCACGAACACCTACGCGCTGAAATGACGTGTCTAAAAATGCTGGACACTTGGAAATTTGGGTGGCGCCTCATAGGCTCTTGTCCACGAAACAGTTTCCGTTGAACAATATTGCATTTTTGTTATTTTTGAACATCTACACATTGTTTTCCACACCAAAATAGCCATGGTATCAATTAGATATAGTTCTGTAGTAAAATGATTTTGGCATATTGGATCTATGATGTTTCGATGATTACCCAGTTAAATATCAAGCCTTTTCCAAACAACAAATTGTAGACCAGTCGTATTTGAAAGCTTCTGACGACGACCAAATGAATGTTTATCAATTTGATTTTTTCTTCCTGTGTCTTAAAGTGACATTTCACATTTATTTCAATTTTTAAATGTATGTCTTGATGCAAAGATTGCTTATTCTAATGCGTAGAAATGGTATCAGTTTTTTGAAGTTGTTATTTATAAGCGAAAAATACGCCTTTAAAGTTGAGACAGAAATGACAAATTCTATAGAAATCTGAACTGTTGTCCACAACAGTTTAATTAATTTTAGCACAAAAATATATATTTCTCGTAAACGGTTCAATATTTTGACTTGAAATTTTCAGACTTTTCATAAGAAATGATGCTCTTTCAGATAGAATAAAAGTAAAATTTATGTAAAAATGATTGTGAAATGTCACTTTAATTATTTCCAAAATAAGACCTGACATTTATTTTGTGGATAAGTCTTATTTACTTTACTATCATGTAAGTCGGTATAGTCCACCAAAATTAACCCGGGGCAACTAAATTGTCGTGGGCGAAGTTCGTTTTGTAATTACTCAATACATATGCAGATGTCCCGGGTTAGTGATGGTGGACTATACTAGTATAGTGTACCACAATCACACCTGGGCAACTTTATCTTCATCAACAAAGTCTGATTGTGTAGTCTGTACCGTCTGAGGAAAACGTTGTCGAGCGAGGTAATTACATATACCAATGTATCGGCTAAATTTTGTTGCGCTATACTAGACCGACCCTTTTTAGACATGATCCGGGGCCGTTCTGTGGACGTAGAATTGGGTATTCAAACAATCACATAATTATCCACTAGCACTAAATTTAATTCTTTCCTAGAAAACCTTTGACACCCCAGTCAAGTTGCGTAATAGTTTCTACAACAATGCGTGGTAAATATTTTGAGGAAAGAAGTAAACTGTTCTCATCCCCTAATATTTTAACTTTTTATTTCATGTATATTATTTCATGTATTTTACTGTCTATTGATGATTAAATGGTATTATGTGAAAATTATTCTTTATATTTGGATCATTAGTCTTTCTATAGATGTTTCCTGTTACAAATAATATTCGGTGGTTTTCATGTCCAAATTAAAGAAAGTATTAACATTGGTTGAAATAAAGTAAATGATGATCATCAGTAAGTTCTCCTTCACAACAGTTCACACTTTCACCCTTTTCTGCAAAACTAATGAAGTCCCTGATCAAAACACGGTACATCGGCTCGCATCACAACACAGCATGGGTGTCTGATTAATTTCATTTATTCTTTACTGGCGCGGAACCAGGATTTCTGTGACGGGAGTTCGGATATACATATATAGGGGAGGGGGTCGTTTCCTAGTATTACACAAAATTTGGAACAGAATTTCTGCATGTAAAATGAAATAATCAGAATACAGGTTGGGGTCGCCCCAACCCTTCTGGACCCGCCACTGCTTTAAGCTTTCCTCGCAACATTATTAAATCAGAACATAAAAGACACTATAGCAATAGAAAAACACATTTCCCTTTAATTTCCTGAAAGGCTGAATTTGAAATATCTATTAAACAACAACGTGAATTACTCGGCTAAACTTCAGCCATGGATCCAGTATTAATAAAACTATAATTTATTAGCGCTTTCTCAATCAAGGTAGTCGAAGACCGCTTAAATGTGACAGGAGTTTCAGATAACAATATAATGCAATCTATTGTAGAAGTCGACATAGCAAAGAACTTAACAGAAAATGAGGAAAAAACTGGTTACAAGCATTTCTTCGTTTTCTGCGATGTTCATTCTTTTTAAATCTTAGAATTATGCAAAGTTATGGTCAATAGGATTCTCTGTTTGCTGATGGGTTAAACAACAACAAACTCTCGAAATAAAGATCAACCAACGGTACCAACGGTAGTCTGATAAATCCTTCCCCCAACACCACCTGAACTTGACGTCCATTCAACAAATATTTTGTGACAACATTGATTCAAAAGGAGGGAGTGCTGATATCAGCATTTTCTTCTTTTGTCTCCATGTGTTCCATAATTGTATATCACTTACAAATCCAGTATCCATTTCGTCTTCTGAATAGATGCACAACATTGCACTGTAAACAAATGCATTCTTTCTTTTGTGTGTCAGTATATTTTCTGCTCTGACATCGAATATTCCGTCGTCTGCTTCTTGTGTTTGAAAGATTTCACTGTTGGGGAAGGGTTACATATAAACGGTAGCGTTAAAGCTACTGGCCAAATTGCAAAAATGAAAAAAATAAACGATTGTTTAAAGGTGCTGTGCTGGTAACCTTCGCCGATTGAAATCGTTGTAGTGAGTTAGGAAATGATCCAAAACACGGCAGAAATTGCTGAATTAAGCGAAAATTCTTTGTGAACCCTTTGTCGTCTATAGTCAAGTCACGGTAGAATGAGACATGTTTACAATTTTTACACATCTGCGTTAGAGTAGCGTTAAAAGAAAAATAGAATCAGTCATTCGTCTTTTTGATTTTTGATCAAGTGTTTGGATGAACAATATATAGGCTCCACAAGTAGTGCAATTGTGTGTTTTTTCTTTAGATGGTTACAACCCGTGTGATCTTGTAAAATGTATTGTCCAGAAAAACAGGAACCACACCCGTCTCATTGGTGTTGCTTCTTTGCGCTGACAGACCACGGTCTTTTCTTATGTCGAAATAAATTTGGTCTAGATACTGGAGTGCCACCGAGCAGGAACTTTGATGTATCTTTTCAAATTAAACAGATTGTCTGTGATTAACCCATAGATGGCACATTCGTGTTTTTTTCTGTAGGTGGCGGCCCATGGAATGATTCATCTATTGGGTTGATGATTCTGCAAAATGATAAACACTATAATCCGGCAAATTCAGGACAAATAAAGATGCAGAGAAAGAATATAATCTATTTTGAATAAAACCAATCCGAACTCTTCTATAACTAATCCGCATCTCTCACTCAACCTATCCGTCGCTTAGCAATATTGAACTCAAAACCATGTACCATGAAAAACCAAAATTGTAAAAAATCACCCACTAAGTCTTTAAATTGTAGTTTGCAACATTTCTGTTACTGGACCAGTCTAACAGTCGTGTTGTATTGGGTTAACACTCGAATACAAAATTCAATTTTCACGAGAAAGAGAGAAAGAAATATTTATAACACAATTTTGTGTTCTCCTTTTGACACGTAAGGTCTCATGAAAGATCAAGATATAACTATTTTCGGTTACGTTATAATGGCACATTTTTTATAATTACTATAATTCAGTCCCGATAGTATGACACATGTTTACAAATTTCACCTATGTAAAGAAGGGGAGTTTTTATTTCAATTTTTAATATAGATCCACCAGCAAAAATTGATAGTGACGTAGTTTTGTGTTTACTGTTTCTAAACCAATATATTCCGTTTTTATTCACCTTTCAGGCTGTGGTTAAGCAAAGAGGTTATTCGACGAGTTTACTTCTCGATATCTTGATCAATACGAGAGAAAAGCGTGCGACACGAGCATGAACACATTTCGAAATTGAAATAATTGAAACCAGCTCCTATTATCATAAATATCACAGGATCAGACACGGAAGATACCGACACAGCAGACGAGTGCCCTACGGACACCAGTGCTACTGACACTGCTGACGAGATGTAACTTGGATGTTGAAATGATATGTTTGAAAAGAAATAATTTAATAAAATAATGAAATATACAACTGAAATGAATAGAAATTTTAAATAAATTCATGTATAAAAATAAAAATGAACACAAGGTACAGATACTTCATTGCACATCCCGATGTTTGTAAACAATACACGTGGCATTTTATTTTACTTCTCTTTCCGTCTTTTTTTAAAGGATGCACTCAAATGGAAGTTACTAAGGTATGTAGATATGATTTATAATACGCACGAAAATATCAGTTTTATCGATCATTATTTTCAAATGGTATAAACGGATTGCAAGTGCACAAAGCGTATATTGAGATCATGTGGGTTGATCTTAATCGCTCGAACGAAATGGTACGATATCACTGTTTATGTTTATCTATTTGCATTGCAAGTAAACAAAAAAGACATATAAATGTACAAATTAAGGCTGTAAATGGCAGTTTTCGGTGTCATGTCATTGAAAATCATTGTGCAGTTTCTTCGTGACAACGTTACAGCATGTTTGCGATGTTATCTTTTCCAGCTACGGTGTTTTATGAGAACATGTTTGATAAATTAATCGAATGCACTGGACTTAACGGCACATTTAAACATTTATTCGGTAATATCGCTCTGATTTGAGCATCTAACCATAATTTCCGGCATCAAATTCGAGCACCAGGTACTTGTTTCAATATACATGTATATCAATAAGTACTGCCTAACTCCCCTTTCAGATATATTACTGACAGGTGATGACAATTAGATGACATCATCATCATCATCATCATCATCATCATCATTATCATCATCATCATCATCATCATCATCATTTTTATCGTTACCTTGGAGTTTCACCGGTAAGATTTTCGTTATGCCTTCTTAAATTTGGCACAGGTGGAGAAGAAGCTATTAAATGAGATCAAGATGGAGTTTGATCAGACAGTGCACATGCAAAGTCTGATCTGGATCCATGTTGGTCGCAAAAGCCTAAATGAACGTTTCCAGATCTATACTGTAATGTTTGTCATTACCATTTGGCTCCTTTTTTCTTAATATTTTTCTTTCATATTTTCTTATTTAGTACACACATTTTAACTTCTCAACATATAAAATCAATGTATTTTGACATCTAGAGCAGTCAGCTAGACAAATTGGCGGACGGGTAGAAAAACCGACGGACGGGCAAACGAAGCACTATCTATATGGTGGTCATTACTGAAAGCCTTCTAATTGGGGGCTGCAATACCAGATAGACCTATTGTTTTGGAAATGATTATTGTATACCATTAATTCGTCTTTGAAAAGGAATAAATTTTATCTACTATATAAAGACCTAGTGACGGTTTTTCGGACAAACACTAGTGCTTCGTCGGTGTAAATCTAAAACGTCACAAACTCAACTTTATTGAAGCTGTAGTTACGGGATTTTATAACAACACCTACGATTTATCCATATTTAACCGAAAACTCATTCTATTGTTAGGACAAAAGTCATTGCAATTCGAACAGCCATTGAAAATGTTCACGGTGTCATAAATAAACCGTACAAGCCCCCTTGAAAAAACGTTAACTACGATTTTCACATCGCAAAAAAACTTCTATTCAAAGAATTGTAATACCATCTTCAGAATCAGTCAGAGAAATAAAATAACAAAACTGACAATAGCCTCTAGGTGTCTCACCGATTCGTCCATATTGTTTTGGGCGGATAAACACGTGCAAATCGTTGTGTACATGCTCAAACTAGTAAAACTGGTTTTTAAACGCGCATTTAAAGATGAAGTATCTGTACCTTGTGTTCATGAAAAATGTTCCTCGCTTTGTCCGAGTTCACCACCAGTGTGATTGGTATATGTACAATATTTTCAATGTTTTCCTACTTTTTCGTGTTTGGACGTCACATTTGCCGTCTACCGAAAGGTGTAGGGGTAAATTATTGCCCGTGTAAATTTGCATTTTGGTATATAACGGACATTTTCCCTTGATAGTCAAAAGGCGTGAAATCGACGATGTCTAACTCGTTCCAAGCGACAGGAGTTTTGACTTGAAATGAGATATATTTGCTAAAGATCTGATGTAAAAAGTAGAAAATGAATATGTTTTTGCATGAAAAGTTTTGATTGAAAAATGAAATGCGAACGACAACAATGTACGTATGTGCCAATGTGAAAAATGTTGCAGACAAAATTAATGATTATAAAGAATGTCGAGACAAAATGAGAAAGTGGTTTTTATTGGCGTTTTCTTTTTTTTTTCTCCCTAAATGTTTCACCAATATTATTCTTTTGGGATGTCGGAACGGTCGCAGTTGAGCAAGGATTTAAGTCAAAATCAGAAGTTTGACTGATGTGTCAAAGCAGCCACTCCTGTTTAACAAGGCCAGTGTTCTAGTGCACCGCATCCGTCCATTTTCTTCTTTTTTCTCTCTATTTTATTCCGTTTCAAATTTCATAAAAATGAATTTCGACAGAAAAAAAACAGACTTAGTAGGCGTCAACCAGATGACGTACACAATGTATTGATTTTGAAGCTTGAACATGTAGTAATATGAGAAAATCATTGTTGATTCAGAAATTACATATTAGAGCGAGATGTATCGACCATAGTCAGTCTGCGAGGACTGCGCAGACTGACTAGGGCTCATACTTGTCACACTTCACAGCATAGCCCTTTTAGCGTGACGGGTCACATACTATATAAATATAGGATACTGGACGCAAGCTAGCTTGTAGACAGCCATATGTCTAATTCATCCCGTGCTTAAGTGAAGTCTTATAAAGATTCATATCGATGCCTTTTAACGAAAACCTCGTAATTGAAGCTTCTTGTAAGCTGCAGTTACGAGGTTTTTATTGAAAAAAACGACGAAATAATACTTTCAGAAGTTGCTGCAAATTACGAAGAATCTATTACAGAAGAGAATATGATGGGTGATCATGGTCCCGGTTTCTCGAAAAAACTTAAGGATATACTCATATCATGAGTTCATGCTCAACTTCAATTGAACACCAATCAACGTTGATTGATATTCAATTGAAGTTCACGTGGATTTCATGTGATTTGAGTTCATTGATTTCATGTTTTTTTTTTTCGAGAAACCGGGGCCTGGTTCTATGTTGGTTTACATTCTTCTTTCATACCCTGGTACATTTGTAATTTTTTGTGCTCTAATACACAAAAAAATCTCTGTATACATGTCAACAACGAAAATACATTTTGTCATCCTGATTATCATTATATCTGTATCACATTATTTTCTAACGAATGATAATAATAATAAAAGCTACATGTAAATAATATTATAGAGTACAAAAATTACATAAAATTGAAAGAATCTAAAACATATTATCATAAAACAGCGGTACAGATAAGAGGTGACAGTGCCTTTTTTAAAGTGAATGATTGCATAAAATGTGAGTTTTCGGACCGTTATCAGCGTTGAATAACGAGAAGAAACCGGGCTGATATCGAGAAAAAACGACCGTTATTCGGAAGATTCACGTGCGATATCGGAAGACTTTGCACTAAAATATCCTCGCTCGGGGATATGTTGTAAGAAAATTGAGAAGAAAGCCGAAGTTTTGTCATTTTCCTTTTCCGCGATGTAATTTCTGGACTGAAAAACCTCCTGTACACCCTCATAAATAGTAAAATAGTAAACATAAGGATAGCCGGCGGATATTAACTTGGAAGTGGATTTCGTTGACGAGAAAGGATAGAGATTAGTGGTTGTTTATCTTACTGAAAGAGAATGGTCTAGTCCTGTGAGTTCTTTTAGGTCGCTGTTATCAACGTTTGACTCACGAGGCTGTTAAACATCAACTTCAAAAGTGGACGACTGCAGAAATCACTTTCAAAAAGACATTATCTAGAGGTGTAGATCTATTAGGTTTGAGGAGAGGTAATTGGATGGATCTAACAACCAAATGTGGTAGGCCTATGTGTTTCGCGTTCTTGTTTAAGTTACTCCAATTCTTTCCTTTTCAACTTTGTTTTTTATTGAAACGGACGAATACCCGAAACGAACTAGGTTCGGAAGTTCCGATCTATTATATTTCTCGTTCTGGAATGAATATGCATGTTAGAATATCCAGAGTATGTTTCCAAATGAAAACTTTGTCGAATTGTTATAGCTTCACTAAATGAAGTGTAGCCTATAATTTCAGTAATAATGTGATAAAGCTTGACGATGTAGCTTCACGGTGAAAAGCGTAATGGCCCGTCTCATGGATATCGTACTCACGCAATGTAGGTCAAGTCGAATGCCGGGAAATTCCGGAATCTGTCGGTGTAAATGTGGCTTAATTTTCAAAATGTTTTTTTTAGCTATTCGTCTTATTTTATAACATTTCTTTGCACTTTTTTCATGTTTTATGCAATAAAAGCGTCAATTCACATTTTTTTTTCGGTCGTTAACATTCTCAGAGGCCCGCAAAATGGGTTATCGCCTTCGAGCTTCGCTCTCAGACGATAACGCATTTTTGGGCCTCTGAAAATGTTAATGTGAATTAACCCTATAATATTTCATTTATAATCCATCAAACCCTAAGTTGTGGGTTTTTCATTTGAATAGTCTCATCTTGCCTGTTGCTTACATAAAATGTGTCTTCCTAACGGCTATTCAGGACAGCGTTTTTTATCTGTTCCCATTGACGTTCAAATAAACGGCAACAGAATTTTTTAGTCCATCAGCACTACAATACGAAGATTAATGTTTGAACCCGTTTAGCAAAACTCCAATAGGAAATAATAAAAAAAAGATAAAACAAAAATCCTTTCACGAAAACGAATTTCGTAAAGGAGTGTCTTTCAAAAGCAAAACAAAATAACGAACACGTACAGACATAATGCCGAGGTCGCAGTCAAGAATTGACCACCATTGCTGTTCAGCTTGTACTTGCTAAACTTTTGGTCGAGGAAGAACATGTCCCAAACAGTATTCAATTACTCGTTAGGTTGTTCCGATTGTCACGAATATCCAGAACATCGTTACGAACTCACGTAACTGTAATTTTGAACATATTCTACATTTGAAACTAAGAAAATATCACAGCCAAGTAACATAATATATAAAGAGCAATAACAGAAATAAATCATCAAACCTTCAACCATATGGTCCATAAAATGTCAACAAATGGTCATCAAATTACAGCTTCATAAATGTTTATATTTTTTACCCGTTAAATGTTTTATAAATATGCAAACTAATGTTCGTTCATTAACTTTCAATTCAAAACTTGTTTATCAAGTTACAACCCAAAAGCTATTCACCGATACATTTTTCACCCGGTGATCGTTCGTACCCGTTTAAAAGTTTCCAATTGTATATTTGTTTATAAATATCCAACTTCATTAACTCCAAACTCAATAATTATTCATAAACATTCAACTTAACAATCGCTCATAAACTTTCAATATGCGAAATACTACTAAACTTTAAACTTGACAATTCCTCATAAAGATTCGACCTAACAATTGCTCATTAAGATTCAACTAAACAATTGTTCATAAATAATCAAGTTATTAATTCTTATTTATAAACATTTAACATAACAACAGTTTATACACATTTACTTCTATAATTATTCATAAAAATCAACCTTACCATAAATGAGCTGAGATCTGGAAAAACGTCCCTTAAAGCATTTTTCAAAATTTAGTTTCAAGATCGGCCAGTTGTCAAATGGAGTCCAATGTGCATCAATGCTACTCTCTATAAGTTACTTCAGGTCATGAAGAAGCTATTGGAGAACAATATGGATCCTGATCAGACTGTGCGTATGCACAGGCTGATCTGGATCTATGTTGAGCTCAAAAGCCTTAAGGGACGTTTTTCCAGATCCTGGCTCAAATATTCAACTTTGTGATTGTTAATTATAAACATTCAACAGATTAGTTGTCCATAATAAAACTTCAACTTAATAAATGACTACAAAAACTTTTAATCTAATCCTTGTTCATGAATACTCGTATTGATCGTCCATAAACTTATTGACAAGAACCTTAAAGCCATACAAGGGAAGTATTAGAATGAGAAATCCCATTATTCTTTTATTGCATCGTTAACAAGAGTTGTCCGAAGACAGCGCGCTCGACTTTCTAAGTTCCTTAGTATAAAGGGGGCATAACTCCAAATATAGTGGAGCCAGGGTCATGGGCCCTAATAGTAAGGTAGAGGGTGTGATGGTGAACAAGTATTCCAAGTTTGGGTTGACTCCCTTTGATAGTATAGAAGTTATTGATGTTTGAAAAAACGCCAACGCCGACGCCAACGCCAACACCAACGCCAACGCCAACGCCAACGCCGACGCCCGGGTGACAGTATAAGCTCTCATTTTCTTCGAAAAGTCGAGCTAAAAATGCAAAAGGAATTAAACGAGTCTGCAAAATTAAGAACATTGACATAATTATATTGACACTTGTACAATACCGTTAATCTTGACCATGACAAAGAAAGACTTGAAGATTGCCAAGTCACATCGCATGCATCTGTTGGCAATATGCGAAAATATTGATTCCTTAATACTTTCCAAAAATCAAAAAAGAGTATTCAAAATTGAAACAATCTGCTGACGACAAAAATGCTGTTAACTAAAATCATGAATTTTCAACATTTTCTTCATTCTTGAAATGTTTCTGATCCTCTCTCATTCAGTAATGTCAATATCCTGTTTTATCTGTCCAGCGTTAAAAGGTGCTAATTCCTAACCAAAGAAATCCACACATCCCTCCGTCACTTTGTTATTGGTGACGTCATGCACGTGAACAATCAATTCAGTGCCCCCAAAGACCAGTTTAACCTTCATTGTAGCCCAAATATCCCCCCTCGGATCAATGTCAACCTTGATCAACCCGACAAACGTACACCCCTCCTCGTCTACGAACTGTGGGTTCCTCTTGGTTGAGGCGTACACCTCTAGTACGGCTTGTCTCATGTAATCAGCGGATGGAAAATATTCCTGCTCTTCAGCTTGATTAGAAGAATCAAGCGACACGTACTGACCTATTTCTATATGTTTGTTAAATAGACCATCACAATAGACCATGTTTCCAACTCTTACGCGTTTTCTGTCCGGATGTTGGTCAGGTTTGAATTTCATCATTCTTGCGATACCGTAGGTAAACTTGCATACCCGGGACGATATGGCCTTGGTCTCATGGCCAAATATTACCGCCCCGGTCAGGACAGCGCCAGCTGGCTCCCTCGGTACACGAATTCGACCCCGGAATCTTTCCTCCATATACGCCTGTAGATATCTAGACTCGGAGAACCCGCCCACCAGGATAATATGCTCGATGTCGTCTACTTGTTCAGTCACCTTTCTCGTCTCGCGAACAATCTTCTCTAGTGTAACTTATCAAAGAGCTCTTTTACGAGGCCACGCTTCATAAACATCTTCCCTTGTTTGAACTCCACCTGGCCCCTCAGTGGGGACGAATCCAGGGTATCTGTAATCGGCTCTCCTGTAGCGGCTTCATGTAGCTCTAGCAGCTGGACTGGAAACTGGAAAACAATTTTGTCGGATCCATCAAAGTATCTTTTCTTTCTCTCAAACTCCTGCAGCAGTTCCCAATATTCGTCCATATGATCTGTCTTGAACTTCTTCAAAGTTTTAGCTCCGATCAGTCGGTATAGAATCTTCATGAATCGCTCATCCACGCTGGTGCCACCAAAATCACCACCAGTGGGTTTGTGGAGCTCTTTCAGTGTACCGTCAGTGTGTACTTGGTGACAGGTTATATCTGCTGTGCCACCTGCAATAAAAAGACACGGCATACGATTATTTTATATACATATATTTAATTAATTTTGTACAATCCTAAAGCTGTATAATTTATGTATTTTTCATGTTCTAGTCCTATCTCACACAACGTCACGTCCAAATAATATGCTTTGCGTGTGACGTTGGACTAAATCCAGTAGTGATTTGGCATATATGTGTACAGGGTCTTTTTAAAAATCAACACCCTAATCAAACAGTTAAAATATATCGAAGACTCCCGTCCCGTTCGACTTGTCCATCCAGGTAGCTCGACGTGTAACTTATGATTAGAAAATAGATATGAAATTTTATATGAATAAAAAGGTTTTGTTTTGGCCTAAAATGCGACTTATCCCGTTTGTCAATATGTTTGTTTTTCATTACTGCACAGTGGCACCTTTTGACTCCCTCACCAGAAAAGGCTTGGGAAAACATTGTGGAAAATGAAGAAATTGCTTGTGACAAGCAATTTCTTCATTTTTCACAATGTTTTCTTATCCAAAATTTAAAGATTTTTGAAATTTCATCAACTTTAAATTGTCGTCTGCAACACCTTTCAAATTGGAACAGTCCAAATTTTTGTCGTTTGGGAAAGAGTTAAAAACAAAATATAGTCAGCACCAACCTCCAAGATCCAACACCATATACCTCGTGCCTATCGCGATGTTGTAATTCTTCTTGCAGAACAAAGACGCAGCTTCAGGCTCGAGAGCTATACTTAGCATTTTGTCATCAATGCCAGCCTGAAATAATATCAATATAACATAACACAGCATTACATACATGATTACTTAAATGTACATGTATATTGTACCAGTCTTTATCTTTATCATTGAAAGGGGGTCCCACCCTATCAGAAAAATGCCATATGGTTGTGCCCATGCTCGGAATTTAATGTCATTTGGCATGAAGATAGTATTCTGCATTACGGCGTTGTTATTCCTGAAATATTTTCTAAAAAATCTGTTTCGGAATTTTTTTCTTGGAACTTAAAGATTTTTGAAAAAACAGTGGCACCCTAGCTAATGAGGGCATATACACTCTTGTTTCTTGTTTTCTAGAAAAAATACCCCCCCCCCCCTTCCCCCTAAAAATAATGTCTAATAATTTCTTATCATGTGCAAAGCAAAATAGTATATATTGCTGTGCAAAAATACTTTTATATAACATCTTGCATGACGTCATCGCCAAAAGTCTTAGTTTTTTTTATATTTTGACCAAATTTAATTCTATATTTGTCCAGTTTCAGTTTTTGTCAACCTATGAAATTCATTTTCAGATTGTCCCTTTATATACGAGTAGTTGTGCTTATTATAAAAATGAAGAAAAACAAACCGTAACAGTGTTTTTTATTTTCAATTTTAGTGTAAGTGGTCCAATTTTCTAAGAATGTAAAACCTAACATATTTCTTAATACCTTCTACATGGATTTAAAAATATTCCATTGTGCTACCTTAAGTCTTTTTTAAAATGGTTTGACATCAATAATTTATGCATTACATTAATTTTAACATTTCCCACATAAAAACATGCTTTTATAGAATTAATGACACTTTGTCATGCCCCACCCACAAATAATATAATGGAGGAAAAATCCTAAACAGTAGAGTAAATTATGAAATATTTGCAAGTAAAATGGAAGTATTGCAATTACTTTACCTATTAAAACATCCTTTTCAACTTTGCTTTGTGGCTTATCGTTATTTAGACTTGCTTTGTGGCTTATCAGCATTTAGACTTCTTAAAATATATACTACAATGTTTTTTTCTTTATTACGCTGCTCAAAATTATTAACAGAACACAAAGTCGATTTTAATGCTCAATGTTTGTGCCCTTCAATGCCAAATTTTTAATAATCTTATTATGATGTTGAATTAGCTCCTGCTTTGTTTACATATAAAACTATTCATCAATGCAGAATCTACCTCGGCTTTTTTACCTATGTCCCATTTTGGTACGCCATACTGCCTATCATGAGATTCCTCTTTATGGAGGCCGTACTAGATAATGCTGGTGTTTGTGTAGCTGTGTAGTGCATCATATTATCTGGGACCAAAAAGAAAGAAATTTTAGCACTGGCACAAGGTCTTTCACTTTTTATTGAGGCCCAGTTTTCTATGAATGTTAAATGTTAATTGAAACCAACAATGGGGGGGGGGGTAGATAAGTTAAAATGAAAACTTGAATGGGGAGGACTAAACAAACGTGACTAATTTGAACTTGTTAAGAAATTAGCTGTCCCTACAGATTGACAAATTTGCATGATACTGCTTGAATTTTGGTTTAACCCGTTTTTATGTTCCATAAAATAGCATGCGTCCCTATCGTATTTTTTCTAGCTGTAAGGTTTTTGATGAGTTAACGAAAGAAACTACTTTAATACAAGCTGTATTTGTGAAACGCTAATACCCGGAAAAGGCCAGTGTAAAGTTTCAGACTAACAAACGGACAGACAGACGGACAGACAGATAACGGTTAAACAATATGCCCTGATCTTTTGATACAGGTACATAAAATTGGTTATTAGACATCGTCAAAGTATGGCTACTCAGCTTCAAATACAAGTAATTACTTGCAGTATTTGGAGTTCAAATAATTATTTGATGGGCCGTGACAGTTTTTATGGGACTAAAACGATACAGAAAATAATGAACTCTTGAATTTAGATATGTCTTGTACGAGACATTATGTCTCGTATAGATGGATCAAATGCTATGTGTCCCAGATAGTAGAGGATATTAGCAAAATGTGCCTATTGTTCTTCTTCCATAGGTACTTAATAACCTAGTCAAAGATGTAATCTGTAGCAAATGTAATCACAAGTTTTAAGTTTTCAAGTTTCTTTATTGTATGAGACAACTGTCCATAATACATGCTAGTACAATAGTTTTACAATTATCAATATAAACTAATTTGTTCCGGTGGTGATGGCATAATACAGAATTAAATAGAATTATAGTTTTGTAAATGTGAGGTACAACATGTACCAATTATTCAGAAGTTTGGAGAAAAGCGGGAAATATTCATTTATGTTTATATCTTTTCTCATTTTTTATGATTGAACTTTTTGTTTCTGCATCTTTTTTATATTTGCTTTGTTCATTTTTTCTTTTATGATATCGCTCGAAGAACGCCGTATCCACTACTTGAGCAAGTCATGGATACAGCATTCCTGAACGACTCTAAGATGGATTGAAAAGAGAAGTAATTGTAGTATATGCGATGAGTGGTGAAGAGGAACATCTTATATACTGTTAAGTTAAACTGTATATGTTGTGAACCGTTTTAGAACTTGAGCAGTTTTAAAACTGCATATACGTAACTTTATTCATTCTCGAAACTGCACGTGCAGTTTCGAAACTGCTCATGCAGTCTTAAAACTGCATATGCATGAGTTCTGTATGTCATGCAGAACTCTTCAGACAGTTAATTTTCACTGAATTATTGATATTCAAATCAAACAACGACCTGAAAGGACTTTTTACGGGTAAATTTTGATTTTTGATCGATTCACTTCTGACAAAGACATAATAATAACAACAGAGATTGTAGACTGGTTCCTGTCCCTAGATCTATCGATCATATTGGGACTGGTATTGTATAAAATAAATGGTATATAATCGTCTGCTAACCATGATCACTTCCGCAAATATGTAAAGCGTTTCGCAGACGCTGAAGAAAACTTGCAGACGACGATTTCAAGCTAGATAATCTGATACGGTTGAATGCGCGGACCTGCGATAAAGAGGTTATGAGTTAACTCTTTCCCAAACAACTTGTGGTATTGGCTTCCCTAGAAGAAAGCCTTTAAGGGGTTTGGAAAGCATTGAGGAAAAAAAAATGCTGATGATCAGCATTTTATCGTTTGGTTCAATGTTATCCATGTTATTTTGTACACCGAATTGTAGCAGAGATCAACAGCAGTTTTGTCTCTGCAGCAGCTTTGAAATTAGATCAGTCTATTTTTTTCTGGTTTGGGGGAGGAAAAGCATATCGTCGGTGTTAATGCAAAACCTCGTATCTAGTTTCTTTGAAAGTTTTAAGGGGTAGAAAGAATTTTGATAACTTTTCCGGAACTGAAAGGTTTTACTTGAAATTCGTACACAATGTTCACATAAAATATGTCATTAATACTGTTAAATCAAAATATCCTAAAACCTGAAAGAATAATCTAAATCGGACTTATAAAATTTTACTTTGAAAATCGCAAAAATGGACAAACGAGGTTTTGCATTTAAGCTACATCGACGATATTGAAGACACTATTAAAAGTAAAAAAAAAATCTTATTAATGGCAATTGGGTATGAAAATTTCCTTGTCAAAAGGAGGGAGGAAATGAGAAGTATTTTTTTTTTAATTTAAATAGGCATACATGTCTTAACCTAACAGCTAAGAATAAGACTTTGATATCAAATTATCGTTTTCAAATTATGGAAAAAGTGCTTCGTCGTTTCTACCTTTTCTAAAACATAGTTTTGTACGTGCATCAAAACCCATTATTTAACCATTCTAAAAAAAAAAGGTTTTTTTTTTAATCATAATTTCATCAAAATTGTTTGGCTTCAGTATAGAAAATAATCACTTCACGGGATTCTGAGTCGGGAATAATAGGTAGTTAATTTGTATTAAAATTATCTCGCAGTGGTATCAAGGACAAGATTATGTTCACACTACAGTGTAAAGGGATAAACATATGGTAAACTACTTTTTAAAATCAATTGTTTATCTAATAATTGGACACACTCTGTTACAGTACATCAAAGACGGATAGTAGCCTATAACAAATGATCAGATCGATTTTTATTGCCCTTAACCCATTCCCACACATTCTCTTTCTAAACTCCACACTGGAGTTGCAGACGAAAAGTTACATTGCTATAAAAGCGTAAAATGTGTGTTACAATGTATATAATATAAAATTGTCTTTCTGGGTAGGAAACATTTTCCGAAATGAAGAAATTAATTCCAAAATGTTCTACGCGGTGTTTCTCTTTTGGGGCACCGAAATGCGTTGTTGTGCGATAATGGATTATAACCCTTTTCCAAACAGAAAAATTCTAGATCTGATAAAGTTCCCGGAAAAGGGCCGTCATTTCTTTTCATTTTTCTTTAGGCCTACAAAAAAATAAAAACATGAACTGTGATGTACTAGATCTATATCTATGAAATATGAATTGAAAAAAGAAACATTTGCAATTAGTCGATATAAGGCCCAACGTCGTCCTACATCCATACACAACGCAGTCTTTGTGGCATTCGTGACATTATTTTACACTCGACTCAACAAAATTGAAAATTGCAGCAGATGACAAAATATTTGTTGTCTTATTGAAATGAATGATGGGATTTTTTCGGTGTTGTAAGATTTTACTTGGCACCAGTTTAATCGGGATACAGACGGATATTGAAATGCATGATGGGAAATCTAATCAACCAATCAGATCACAGGAAAAGGATGGGTTGCAATAAGGGTTCAAAAATAGATTTTCTTTAAATTCTGTGAATTGATAGGGTTACATAATATCTTTAATTTGTATGTGTAAAAATTCTGATGAGGGCTTATTTTTGGAGATAATGGCTAACTAAGTGGGTGGGGTAAATTGACATGAGAAGCATTTTTTTACTTTGAAGTTAAATAACTTTTTCTGTATGGATCAGATCGAAGTGAAATTTTGCACGTACTTTCAATGTACTAAGGACAGAATATTTTCTTAATAATTAATCATGTATACCAGTTTGTTGATTTTCTGTATTCGTCCTTCTGTCGATCTCAGATTTTGCTTATTTTTGATGCACTAACTTTACGAAACTATCTCTACAAACTTTATTTTTGTATGAATTGACATGATGTTTTGTGAACATGATCCTTTAAGATGTAACTAGATATGTGTAAACTTTGGGTCAAATCCATTGCATAGAACCAAAGTTATTTGACCTTGACCTTCAAAGGTAATTCTAAAAAGTCACTTTTTATATTTTTCAGCTATATCTTGATATAAAAATGGTCTTATAAAGTATATTTCAATAAATAAAGTCACAGGTATAATATTCTTACTGTTTTAAGTTTGTTCAATGTAAATTTTAAAGCTTGACATACAGAACAATAATGACTTTTGAAAAGGAAATTGTCCACTTGCCCTTTACAAATCCTTGTTACTATGTGCAAAAAAGTCAGCATCAATCGTGAATTTTCCACTGAACTAAGTAATTACTACGAAGATATAATGAAAATAACTTTATTTGCTTAAAATTCACTTCATATACCAATTTTCATGATAAATTTTCACTCAAAATCTTAAAATTTAATATTTTAGAATAACCTTTGAAGGTCAAGGTCAAATAACTTTGGTTCTATTCAATGAATTTGACTCAAAGTTTACACATATCTAGCTACATCATAAAGGATCATGTTCACAAAACATCATGTCAATTCATACAAAAATAAAGTTTGTAGAGATAGTTTCGTAAAGTTAGTGCATCGAAAATAAGCAAACTCTGAGATCGACAGAAGGACGAATACAGAAAATCAACAAACTGAAATACATGATTAATCATTCCGAAAATATTCTGTCCTTAGTACATTGAAAGTACGTGCAAAATTTCACTTCGATCTGATCCATACAGAAAAAGTTATTTAACTTCAAAGTAAAAAAATGCTTCTCGTGTCAATTTACCCCACCCACTTTGTTAGCCATTATCTCCAAAAATAAGCCCTCATCAGAATTTTTACACATACAAATTAAAGATATTATGTAACCCTATCAATTCACAGAATTTAAAGAAAATCTATTTTTTGAACCCTTATTGCAACCCATCCTTTGTCCCCGACCCGTCTTCATACATAGAGAAGACGGGGTACCAGTTTACAGAGATTGGAAACTCCGCGAAATAACGTGGAGTCTCGTAAGCCGAGATTTTATTGCGCACCTGCTTATCTATCTACCTGGCGTTACGTTGCTAGGCAATGATCCCCAAGTCAGAATTGTTTGTTGATGAGATGGCTCGGAAAAAGTTAAACATCGTAGATAATGAAGGAATTACTTCCGACCATGAGCATTTTCTTTATTTCTCACGATGATTTTTGTCCCAAAAGACAATATTTTTGTTCACTTAAAATTGTCGGTACAAGAAATTGTTACAAACTTTTGATAGATCTAGATCTACGTTAGCCAACATTGACAAATTTCAATATTAGCGGGATCGGGGAACAAAAATTCAGATGAAATTTTGTAGGCCCCAGTAATGGATCCAAAGTGGGTTAGGGGGGGGGGGCGAACATTTTATTTCAATTTCATGTAGAAATTCAGTAAAATTTGTGTGATATTAGGAAAACGAACCTCCCCTCCTATACGTTCGAACCCCGTCCACAGAAACCCTGAATCCGCAGCTTGGCCCAGATCTACCTATGCCTATTTGTTCGCGTATACTGACCGACATTATAGGGTGAATGATTTAGCTCAACCGAGTAGTTCGCGTATACAGACTGACATTATAGGATGAATGATTTAGCTCCATCGGGTAGTTCACGTATACTGACCGACATTATAGGATGAATGATTTAGCTCAACCGGGTAGTTCGCGTATACTGACCGACATTATAGGATGAATGATTTAGCTCAACCGGGTAGTTCGGGTATACTGACCGACATTATAGGATGAATGATTTAGCTCAACCGGGTAGTTCGCGTATACTGACCGACATTATAGGATGAATGATATAGCTCCACCGATTGGTTCGAGTATACTGACCAAAATTATAAGATGAACGATTTAGCTCAACTGGGTAGTTCGCGTATACTGACCGACATTATAGGATGAATGATTTAGCTCCATTGGGTAGTTTGCGTATACTGACCGACATTATAGGATGAATTAGCTCCACCAGGTAGTTCGCGTATACTGACCGACATTATATGATGAATGATTTAGCTCAACCGGGTAGTTCGTGTATACTGACCGACATTATAGGATGAATGATTTAACTCCATCGGGTAGTTCGCGTATACTGACTGACATTATAGGATGAATGATTTAGCTTCACCGGGTAGTTCACGTATACTAACCGACATTATAGGATGAATGATTTAGCTTCACCGGGTAGTTCACGTATACTGACCAATATTATAGGAGGAATGATTCTTTTCAATTGGTAATAACATGTAATTTCAACACACAAAATATAAATAAATTCTATTATTGGGAAAAGATTTAGGAATCTGGAGCATTCCCCCTTAAAGGGTGAAATGTTCCGTAATAAAACTTGCTTACTTTCAAGGAGTTTTTTTTTTTTTTTTCAAAATGCCAACTTTGTCAACTAAAATTTCCTATTAGACCTGATTACATAAATTTCATCTTTTTTTAAAAAAAATCCTATAGATAGGTTGTTAGGATGCTCATAACAATACATACAATCTTATTGTCTGACCACAATGAACTGATACTGATTAATTTTCGTGTGCAAAGTCCGTTAGTTGAGTGTCTTAACAAAACATTGCCGAAGTGGAGTCATTACATATGCAGATGTACTGGGTAAATCTCGCTGGATAATAGTTCACAAACAGAATAGGCCTACAGACATTTACAATCTGTAAATAATGTTACGAAATGGAATAGTACGACTTACTACATCATTTTCCAATATAATTAATCAGAATCGAGAAACCATATCACCATTATGACAATATTGTCTATAAATTGGACGATATGCATTGTTTTGTACATGTAGACGAACTAGTAAAATTAAGGTACGAAATTTCTAGGGTACGAATCATTTTCGGTAAACCGGAAGCTGTTTTTCGGTTCGATGCAGAACTTCGGCTGTTCGGTACCGAACATGTTTTCAAATAAAAACAGCCTAATATGGTTTGTTTTGTGATCTGTTAAGTTTCCTTCTCAAAAGGAATATGTTTAAGATGAGTTCTGCATCGAGAGAACGCCGTTATACATCAAAATATCAATATAATCGCTATATTACGCAGTTTCGAAACTGCATAAAATGAGTTCCGTAACATCTGTGCAGTCTTAAGACTGCATAGTTTCAAGTTTGCTTACGACATATATACGTTGTTTTGTTCACCCTGATAAACTATTTACATTTAAATAATATGAAACTATGTAATATAATGTTTAATTATTAATGTCATTACCGAAATAAATAAAAATGTACCAGAAATCGCTGTCGCTTCGACGAAACGAAAATCGAAGCGTGTCGGAGTTTCTGGATATATATTCAATTGTATACACAATTATTTTTAGTTTAAACTGTATTTCCAAACAATAGCGTCATGTCCTATTTTGGATAGCAATAATATATATTTGAGGTTAACCTTTGTCATATAAATGGTATTTAAGATTTAGACTGGTCTTTGTTTAGTGCTATTTCTAGGAATAGTAGTTACTGTTCTGTTCTTGCACTGTTTTAAATGCTGCTAATTACAAAAATATATTCATTTCATCTTTTTACCGGATATATTGTTTGGCAAAGGTTTAAGCACATTTATCAACAGTAAAACAACATGTAAAATGAACATAACACTGAGACATTGAGTGACCGGAGGCGACATATCACATGTTTGGGTATAAAAATGGCATTGGTGTGTTCAATTATTACTTATTTATTGATCAATCTGTAAATATATGTAATGTGTAAATTATCAATCATGGAAAAGCCAATGCCACATGGGTAAATGAACTCTTTCCTGTTACTCATACCCAAATATAATTGATTTTGGCTTGCTAAAATCTATAAAAATAAAGAATTGAGAAAATGTCTGTCATAACATGTGATGCAATGAAATCACGAAATATTTATTTCGTAAATAATTACAAACAGAAAAGCAAAGCCAAAAAAATGACTGTCGCAAAGTCAAATGTAGGTATTCGGTTTATTTCTTGATAGCTGGTTGACATTACTAGAACTGTTTGTCCGTAAGGTAAAGAAACATAAGCATGTCATTTTGAACTATTTTAGTATCAAAATTAATATTCTATAAGATCTCTTCTTGCTATTTTTATTAAACATCGGGGACTAATATCAAAACTAGATAGGCAACATTGACCTTTTCATGGACCGCTGCCTTTGAAACCATTGAACACTTTGAGATGCCGCTGTTGAGATGCCGCTGCTCATAGTTTTCATTATTTGACAATTTTTTCGGATTCCAAATTTCACCAAATTTTGCACACAAACAAACGTCAATTATGGCCTACTTTCTAGTCAATTTCATATGTTGACAAAGACTGGAACTTACAAAAAATGATTGATTTTTTGGGTTCGAATATTTTTGAGTAATCTTTCTTACAACTGCATCAACAAAATTGGTATCACTATTTTCTACAAGGACTCCTCCTGATATTTTATTGTAAAATTAGGCACAAAAATCAAAACTAGTTAGCTAAAATTGAGCTTTTGGTGGACAGTTACCTTTGAAAAACTGGAACGCTTTAAGATGCTGTTGTTCATAATTTTCATTATTTACCAATGTTACCGGTTTCCAATTTTCACCAAATTTTGCATACGAACGGAGAACAAGCTACTTTTTTGTTGAATTAATAGGTTGACAAAAATTTGAACTTACAAAAAAAAAAGGTTGAATTTTAGGTTTCGAATATTTTGGGGGGTATTTGTTTTACAAATTCTGATTTAATGTTGTGAGAGATATTTTTTGCATATGCTGGCATCAACAAAATTTTTAACGAAATTTTTTACAAGAACTGCTTTTGCTACTTTAATGTGAAATTAAACACAATAATCAAAACTAGATAGGCAACATTGAGCTTTTGGTGGACAGGTACCTTTGAAAACCTGGAACACTTTAAGGTGCCGCTGTTCATACTTTTCATTATTTGACCATTTTACCAAATTTCGCACACGAACAGAGAACAATCATGGCCTATAGACCTGTCAACTTCATAGGTTGACGAAGACTGGTACAAAAATGATAAGGTTTTGAATACTTTTTAGTTATCTGAGTTAATGGTATGAGAATTTCTTTTTTTTTTTTTTTTTTTTTTGGAAATGCTATGAGTTTTTTTTTTTTTTTTTTGAAATGCTGGCATCGACAAATTTGTTAACGAAATTTTCTATAAGACTCCTCTTGCTATTTTGTTGTGAAATTTGCGCAACAATCAAAACTAGATAGGAAAAAATGAGTTTTTATAAGGTAGGTACCATTGAAATCTTAGGGCCTTTTCATATGTCCTGTAACGGCCTAAATGACTTTTTTGAACGAGATAAATATATTTTCGTAGTTCGTAGGTCAGAGATATTCTATGTGTAAAGTTACAAGAAAGTCCGTTTATGGGCGCAAATGGGACCACCCTTTTCTGGCAATACAAAGACGCCGATTCGGGCTCCAGGGATATAGTCATCATTTCGTAATCAATACCAGACTACAAAATGTACCATACAATTTTATACTCCTTGTGACTTATCATTGTAGCAGTTTTATACACATGCGGTCAGAAATGTATGATACGAAATCGCATTCAGATATGATAGACAGACAGAAAGAGAGAGACAGAAAGATACAGAGAAAGACTGAGACCAAAGAAATATCTATTAGATGAAATTAACGTATATAACCCATTATTAGCACCGAAGAGCCAGAGGCAAACTTTGAAAAGTGCCAGTAATTCCTAAAATGTGTTACCTTTTCATTCCAAATACAAACATAAGCATTTTGAACGGTTTAGAATTTTGAATTAATGCATACTTATGTAAATATTTGACAAAAATGTTCAAGATTACCTCCCTTGCATATGAATATAGATTAAAAAAATATCTGTATTTTTTTCTTCTTGAATCATAATCTTGAATTCCGGCACGGTGAATCAACTTATTTGAAGTGTATTTACAAGTGTGTGTAATTTGATGCATGCCGCATGGCTAGAAAGTGGTGTTTTTAATAATGGGTCATATACCTTAATGACGCATTACCATATTAGCAGCCTGTCTCATGAATCTCTTGGACAGATCATCCCATATAGCTGGTACAGTGATGATCCAATGTACATCTGTGTCAGATGTGATGGTTACATGATCCCTCCGGCGATTCAGCTCATGTTTACAGTGGTCCATCATGTACTTGATGGCCGCCGCGAATATATCGATGGCGAGAAGCTCTTTGTCGCCTATATCTGTTAACTTCATATCAATATTCAGTGGCTGTAAAAAACATTGAAGTGTTTTGTTCATTTTTTATACATTAACTTTAAAAAATACATGAAGTGGAAAAATTACGAAGTGGTTTTAGTGGTTACGAAATTTATCTTAAGCTGTTGTTAGCAATGATCCATTATGAACCTGATGGCCACCGCTTATATGTCGATGTTTGGAAGATCTTTGACGCCTTTTTCTGTCGATTTCATGTCAATGTTCCGTGGCCGTAAAAAGGTATTGCTTTGTTTAACATTTATACGCCCAACATATCTTGAAAAATACTATGGTACAGAATATGGATTCGACTAATGTTAAACAGTTTCCATAATGTACTTGGTGGACGCCATGAACACGTTGACGAGTGGAAGTTCTCTGTTCTCAATATGACCAGTAATCTTGGAATTCTCCGTGCATCGGCAAGATGGGTACCGCGCTGGCCGCTTCCTGGTCGAACGGGGCAGAGGATCAAAAGGTGTCGTAAATAATACGTAGTAAGTTATAAGGTAGACCGCCATAACTTTGCCAACCAAATAAATACATGTGACGTGACATCGATGCGTCATTTTTGAGTAGGAAAGTGAAGAACAAATATCAATTTTGGAAGCTTCCTTCTCAACTACAAAAGCATTGATTTCCAGATGTGCCGGTGAGACAAATGTCATAATTTTCATCGATATTCGAGGAATCACACTGAAACATTTTATGTCTATACAAAGTCGGGTAAGTACTTATAATTTTACAGCAGTAATCAAATCTGGTCTGCCAGCCACTTTTATTAGACAGCGCGCAAATATTATAGGTTCAGGAATTCTGCCGCGCTATGACAGCGCGTCGCGCAATAGCTGACGCGTTAAAATGGCCGGTATCGAACAACCGGTAATTAATAAGAATATTACAACCCCCCCCCCCGCATCGCACAGATCATGTATTTGCGAACCTTAGAAATAAATCACGGGGTGAAAACTATTGGATCAACTTCAACCAAACTTCATAGGAATTTTCCTTGCATGACTCTTTTCCAAATTCCTTCGAAAAAATTAAATTATGTATTGAATTTGAATTTTGATTAAATTAAACTAATCAAATTTTCGAGAAATCTTGAAAAATATTCTTATCCAAAGTTATTGGACCAATTTCAACCAGACTTCATAGGAATAATACAAACTTCATCCAAATTCCCTCAGAAAAAATAAATTTCGAGTAGAACTTAAAGTTAAATTGAATTAATTAATTTGAATTTTCGAAAAATCTTAAAAAAATTTTTTTTTTCAAAACTACTGGACCAATTTCAACCAAACTTCACTGGAATCTTCCTTGTATGCATCTCTTCCATTTTTTTAAAAAAATAATTTCCGTATAGAACTGAAATTTTAAATTAATTAATTAAATTACATTTTCGAGAAATCTGTATTAGATTTCATTGCAATTTAGCCTGAATGTTCAATGTAAAGTTCTCCACTAGATTGTATGAAAAAAAAATCGACCGGATGAAAAACATGGCCACTGTGGGCTGGGCTTATTTTTTGCTATATGAAACATAGTGTAATCTTAAGAAAAAATTACAAGCATTTCTCCAATATTTCAATGAAATTTTTCATGAATGTTCTTTAGATAGACCTCTATAATTGTATTCCTTGAAGAAATTTGTAGTCTAAAAGTCTATAGTCTAAAAGTCAGTGGAGCGATACAGGGCCATCATGGCCCCCTTGTTTTTTTTATTTTCTTTGCTTCATTGTATACAAATCCTATCGCTATCAACAAAAATTTCCACCTTTATAAACTGGTTAAGTCTAAAACTTTACCGTTTAAGAAAGGGTTACAAATTAATAAAAAAGTGAGTTATAGTTCTTTGACTTACAGTACTTTCGGTAAGGTATCCCATCAATCATTAGGTACCAAACACTTCATGCTACTCGGGCGTCATCCGTGACAGAAGAAATGAGCAGTGTCCTGAAATTGACGAGGATATACCATCGTCTATTTGCGTTGCCACGGATGAAGCACTAAGTTGCACGAAGCGTTTGGTATCTAATAATGGATGGAATGCTTTGACTTCTGTATTTACCCCATCTCTTACAAACAACTTCATCTTGAATCGACTGAAGAAGTACCATCGTTTGTGTTCTTCAGATTTCGCCAAATTCTTAAAATGTCGTCTGGCATGGTAGCCAAATGAATGTAAATTCTTTTCGGGGTCCAGCAGAACTTCTGTGGGAGTCTTGAGTAAAAATTGTGAAACGCAGAGCTCAAACATTAGAAACCTGCAAGTTCTCAACCCTCTTCCAAAACATGAACTGGTTTTCACGTGGAAGAGTCCAGGAAAACTCAATGAGGTACACAACTTTGTCATCTAAAACAAGTTCCAAATTACAACAGTTTGTTTATCAAAATTGAGAAAGAGTTAACCAAGGTATATACTTAGTTTCAAAACCTTTTCATTTAGACAAGTACTACACGATCATTGTTTAAGGACTAAATCAGTGCGTTCATTTGAATCATTGCTTATTTCTTATTAAATACCTTTAAAATAACATCCATGTTCATATACAAGTTATAGATTCGTCTTTCTATCTATATATGTATTGTTTTAAACTAAGATAACTGAGTGAGAAACAGACAGTAATATGTGACTGTATGTTTACAAACCTTTAGGTTGACTTCGTCCCAATAATTCGTCAAGAACTCCTCAGGTGAAGCTTTAAACGAGTACCCGTAACCGCTGTATGTTGTGCCAAAATCAATCGCGACCACCAGAAGTGCAGATTGTTTGGGGTTGCCTATCCTTACCTGTAATGACATGTATACATCTTAGTTTTATGAACAGAGCAGAACAAAAAATGTGATGAACATAAATGACTCTTTATGTACCCCATTTCAATTTATCAAAGCAACAACATCAGCACAAAAAAACAAAACAAGATGTGTTTGTGAGACACAAATGCCCCCGAAATGGACATTTTTCTAAAATGTTAATTTTTCGCAGAGTAAAGGGTTGATAAGGGTTAACAGATGACCTTGAGGAAGGTCAAACTGCACGGAACAGATAGATAATATTGAAAGGAAGTTGCACACCAAATTTGAGCTTTGTATGTCAAATACTTTTGGAGAAAAGGCCAATGTTAATTTTTTCGGACAGACAGACGGACGGACGGACAGACAGACAGACGGACACGAGTAAAACAATATGCTCCCGATCTCTCGATACGGGGGCATAAAATACACACAAAATGTGTTAGTGAAACACAAGTGCCCCCTAAAAGGCCAATGTTAAGTTTTCACCTTAAGTTTTCATGTCAAGTTTTCATGCAAAGGGTTGATAAGGATTAGTGGAAAAACTTGATGGAAGTCATATTACATGGAACTAATAGATATTATTCAAAGGAAGTTACTTACCAAAATGAAATTTGAGCTTTGTCTGATGAATACTTTTGGAGAAAAGGTCAATGTTAAGTTTTCACGTTAAGTTTCGGACTGACAGACAGACAGATGATCAGACAAACGGACAGACTTACGGTCAGACAGACGGACAACGGTAAAATAATATGTACCCGAGCATTCAATGCGGGGGCACGCAAAAGCTTAAATGACTCGATCTTATTTAAAGTTATATATCTGTATATTTCCTGAAGATAAATCCTTGAATCGCCAGTAAAATACCAAATAACCACCAGCCACGAATGAAAATGGTCTGCCGTGGCTCAGGTGGGTATTTGGTATGTATCTCTGCTGAAGCATTAGTTTGTGTACACTTGTTCAGCTAGATACACCAATAAAAATGACACTTATAATTGAATTGTATGGAGTTTTACGTCCCAACTCAACAGCTAAGGCCATATGGAGACGGGACTTCGGTTTGAAGTCTCCTCTGAAAGACTGAAGAAGCTGGGGGATCTAACAAGCGACCCCTGTGTGTTTCAAGTCCAGCGCGTTCCCACTGCACCACCTCCGCCCCGACACTTATAAGTAAAGTTTGACGATCACTGATTTAAAAAAATGTATAATGTGTTGCTATTTATTTTTTTTAAAAAAAAGATTCATCAAAGAGAAGGAAACAAAAAATGTCATTAAGAAAAGATCTACATGGTGTCCCCCGAAAATCCTAATACAAAATATAGAGTATAGAGTAAGTAAAGAATCTAAATTTTGAATTTGCAGTATTGAAGATGCGTTATTGTTACATATTGTGTTCCAAATATCGCTTCAAAATATGTATTTGTTAAAAAGTTATATGCAATTTGATAATGACATAAAAACCCGCTCTGGACAACATAATATCGATTTTGCGTCTTGTTTGTTCGTGCAAACGCACTAGTTAACGGTCAGCTGTTGAATTCTATGACTTTGTACATGTACGTACCAATTTTCTCGATATTTAATATATACACGTGCCGTAGGTGCAAATTGAGCCCATAGTGTGGATGTTTTAAGTAATTTTAAAGTACTTGTCATTTCAGAGCTGACCGACATGTTGGTCAGTAATGAAATAAGCTGGCCCGTAGGAAGCAATTTCATATTGGGGGGGGGGGGGGGGGCTAAAACCCTTGTCCTGAGTATTGGGGGGTAATTTGGATTTTCCCAAAATTTTCAGTGTAAAATTAAGAAAATTCGGCATTTTTGGACAACATTGGGGTGGCTTAGCCCCCCCCCCCCCCCCCCCCTGTTCCTACGGGTCTGAATAAGTTCAGATGATTGTTAACGATTATTTCAGAATTAATTTGTTATTGAAATTTTGCAAACTTAAGAAACGTTAACGATGGTAGCTGTTCAGTACCCAAATGATGCTGACGACATTCTCCAGTACAGGAAGCTACCTGCAAACTCAGCAGCATTTTCTACAACCTTTTCCACTTCGCACGCAACCTTCAAAATCCACAACTCATAGAAATTATATTAAGTACAGTTCAGACTCATTTCATATAGTTACATCGCATTTCTACTTTAACAGTTTATTTATTAGCAGAAAGATATGAAAAAAAGTTTCAAAATCTCTCTTAGCCTACATTGTATTAAATATATTAAACAATTGTGAGGCGTCAATTTATTCAATGAGTGTGCGCGCGCTGACTAACAGAAAGATCGATATCGTTTCCGGGTACATTTATTTGAATGCCAATAGTTACAGAACTAATCGACATTTTTCAAGCAAATTTTAATTGCTGATAGAAAACTGTCGTTTCTATTGCATATCTGCATTGAATTGATAAATATTTCTTTAAACAGGAGCAATTCACTTTCAAAAATGGGTTTTTGGGACCCGTAGTTTAAAGGAATAGACTAATTTCAATTTTGCATTACCGTTTGCAGGAATTGGTCTCTCCAAGCCCCACCACCTGAAAATAAATAAAATAAAAAATCATAATTTCGTAACTATATTCTTCTGCTTTGCAAATGGGTTCAGACAAGGTCAAGATTTCCGTTTATATTTGGGATAGCATGGATCCAATGGTTCCAGATTAGCCAAAGTCATCATACAATCTGATCAAAAATCTTTGTTATTCTCCTACAACCTTTTCATAACCTTAGGCTAAAGTAACATGACAGTAGGCCTACTTGTCCTGAAGAGGCCGTAGATATGCACAGAAGCGTCAGGATTTCAATATCATAATACTCCAGTCGCCATTAATTAACTACAATTCTATCAAATTGTTTTAAACCCAATTTATTCAAGTAACCGATGTTTAATTGTTGAGTTTCCCCAAACAAACCTGATTTTTGACGTATTTTCATGAGAGAGGGTCACGAAACAGAAAATGGAAAGAAGAAAATGCTTATACATTTATATAATCAGCAATATTTTTTTTTCTTTTCTTAGTGCTATAATGTACATTAATTTATTTTATGTCTGTTGTCTGCAGCAGTTTAACATTTGGACCACCACACAATTTTGTCGTTTTGGAAAAGTGTTAAAATAAAACAGAAGAAACGTTACCCGCAGATCCTTCCCTTCTTCTTGCTTCATCGTCTCTTCGACTGACTGTAAATTATAGAAAGGGGGGAACAGAATCAACGGATTCCTAATTTACATAAAAACATCCCCACATTTTCGTTTTTTCCCAAGGAGTTTCTATGTTCTATGACATTTCTGCTACAGATAGCATTGGTTTTGCCTTCTTTATAATTTTTCGATTAGGGTGGTCTATTTTTTTTCATATGTTTTTGGACGGGCTAATGGAACTAGAATATCACTGAAAAAGATCATACCCCCAACAGTGCTGTTTTTGTGCATTTTGAAAAGTACATTTCATTTGAACTGTGAGCTGTTCAATTGGGAAAAAGAGCTAACAAAAAATCAACAGGCCAAACAACACATGTAAATGTTGCAAAAAAGCAAATTTTCAACAAAAGGACATACATCATTTAAAAATCAACAAGCCCCGCCCTGCCATGCCCACATTTTTTCAATTAATCAAAAATTCTCAACCATATATTAAAGACAGTCACTCAAGGTACATTCCTGTAAGGTTTGGTTCAACTAAGCCCTATAATTACCTTTTTAAAGAGTTTTCTCATGAATTTGTTAAGTCCAATAAGCCCTGCCCCGCAAAGACCACATTTTTTGACGAATAAAAAATTCTCGAACAGATATTGTAACGAGTCACCCAATGATCATTTCTGCCAAGTTTGGTAACGAATTGCCTGATGGTTAAGGGGAAGAAGATTTTGGAAAAATTATCTAACGATTTCTTGAAGTCTGGTAAGCCCCATCCTGTAAGCCGATGTTTTTCACCCAATCAAAAATTCATGAACATGTGTTGAAAACAGTCTCTAAAGGGACATTCCTGCTAAGTTTGGTTCAAATTGGCCGAATAATTGATTTTTCACATGATTTCTCCTAGTCCGATAAACCCCGCCCTGCCACGCCCACAATTATTGACAAATCAAAAATTCACGAACAACTTTTGAAAAGGGTTACCCAAGGAACATTCCTTTCAAGTTTGGTAATAATTAGCCCAGTGGTTAAGGAGGAGAAGATTTTTGAATAATTATCTTTCGATTTCATGAAGTCTGATAAGCCCCGCCCTGCCACGCCCACAATTTTTGACGAATCAAAAATTCATGAGCATGTGTTGAAAACAGTCACTCAAGGGACATTTCTGCCAAGCTTGGTTCAAATTGGCCTGATAATTGATTTTTAAAGATTTTTCACATGATTTCTTTAAGTCCGATAAGCCCCGCCCTGCCAGGCCCACAATTTTTGACGAATCAAAAATTCACGAACAAGTATTTAAAAGGGTCATCCAATAAACATTTCTGCCAAGTTTGGAAAGAATTGGCCAAGTGTTTGAGGGGGAGAAGATTTTTGAAGAATTACCTAAAGATTTCTTTTAGTCTGATAAGCCCCGCCCTGCCACGCCCACAATTTTTGACAAATCAAAAAAATCACGAACAGGTTTGGAAAAGGGTCACCCAAGGAACATTCCTTTCAAGTTTGGTAAGAATTAGCCCAATGGTTGAGGAGAAGAAGATTTTTGAATAATTATCTTACGATTTCTCGAAGTCTGAAAAGCCCCGCCCTGCCACGCCCACAATTTTCACCCAATCAAAAATTCATGAGCATGTGTTGAAAACAGTCACTCAAGGGACATTTCTGCCAAGCTTGATTCAAATTGGCCTGATAATTGATTTTTAAAGATTTTTCACATGATTTCTCTAAGTCCGATAAGCCCCGCCCTGCCACGCCAACAATTTTTGACGAATCAAAAATTCATGAACAAATTTTGAAAAGGGTCACTCAAGGAACATTTCTGCCAAGCTCACCTTGAGCATGTTGCTCAGGTGAGCTAAAAAAACATCCCCACATTTTCGTCCCCCCCCCCCCCCCCAGGAGTTTCTATTTTTATGTTGTAGGACATTTTCTGCTACAGATACAGGTTAGCATTGGTTTTGCCTTCTTAATAATTTTTTGATTTGGGTGGTCTATCTTTTTATGTTTTTGGACAGGCTAATGAAACTAGAGTATCACTGAAAGTGATCATACCCCCCCCCCCCCCCCCCCTACGGTGCTGTTTTTGTGCATTTTGAAAAGTACATTTCATTTGAACTGTGAAATGTTCAATTGGGAAAAAGAGCTAACAAAAAATCAACAGGCCAAACAACACATGTAAATGTTGCAAAAAAGCCAATTTCAACAAAAGGAAAAAGATCATTTAAAAATCAACAAGCCCCGCGCTGCCATGTTCACATTTTTTCAGTAGATCAATTATTCACAACCATGTATTGACAGTCACTCATGGTGCATTCCAGTAAGGTTTGGTTCAAACTTGCTCTATAATTGCTTTTTAAAGAATTCTATAATGTTTTCGTTAAGTCCGATAAGCCCGGCCCTGCCACGCCGACAATTTTTGACAAATCAAAAATTCACGATTAAATTTTGATAAGGGTCACCCAAGGAACATTCCTGCCAAGTTTGGTAAGAATTGGCCCTGTGGTTAAGGAGGAAAAGATTTTTGAAGAATTGTTTAACGATTTCTCGAAGTCTGATAAGCCCCAACCTGTCAGGCCCACATCTTTAACCCAATCAAACATTCATGAACATGTGCTGAATAAAGTCACTCAAGGGACATTTCTGCCAAGTTTGGTTCAAATTGGAGTAATAATTGATTTCTAAGATTTTTCACATGATTTCTCTAAGTCCGATAAGCCCCGCCCTGCCACGCCCACAATTTTTGACGAATCAAAAATGCACGAACAAGTTTTGATTAGGTCATCTAAGAAACATTCCTGTCAAGTGTTGTAAGAATTGGCCCATTGGTAAAGGAGAAGAAGATTTTTGAAGGATTATCTAACGCTTTCTAGAAGTCTAATAAGCCCCGCCCTGTCGCGCCTACATTTTTTATCCAATAGAAAATTCTTGAACATGTTTTGAATACAGTCACTCAAGGGACATTCCTGCAAAAGTTTGGTTCAGATTGGACGAATAATTGATTTTTTTTTAAAGATTTTTCACATGATTTCTCTAAGTCCGATAAGCCCCGCCTTCCACGCCCGCAATGTTTTACGATTAAAAAATCCACGAACAAGTTTTGATAAGGGTCACCCGAGGAACATCCCTTTCAAGTTTGGTAAGAATTAGCCCAATGGTTGAGGAGAAGAAGATTTTTGAATTAATTATCTTACGATTTCTCGAAGTCTGATAAGCCCTGCCCTGCAACGCCAATATTTTCACCCAAGCAAAAATTCATGAACATGTGTTGAATTCAATCAATCAAGGGACATTCCTGCAAAGCTTGGTTCCAATTGGCCTGATAATTGATTTTAAAGATTTTTCGCATGATTTCTCTAAGCCCGATAAGCCCCGCCTGCCACCCCCACAATTTTTGACGAATCAAAATTCACGAACAAGTTTTGAAAAGGGTCACCTAAGAAACATTCCTGCCAAGTTTGGCAAGAATTGTACCAATGGTTGATGAGGAGCTGATTGTTGAAAAAAAAACCAACAGACGGACCAACAGACCAACGGACAGACAAGCTGACTCCTATATACCCCCCCAATTGAATTTTGGGGTTACAATGATTAGGCAAAAATGCTTACTTCAATTGACCTCGACCGACCCTATCTAAAATAAATTGGACCGACCCTAAGCTTTTCTTGCCGTTAAAGAAAAACATCCAAGAAACTACAATACATCCTTATTAAATTCTAGCAAATACTTCGAATGTTGACCACCCTAAAATGTTGTTGTTTTGGAGATCAATTTAGAAGAGTCTTATAACTATTTTCATAAACACTCACACGTGCTGCTCGTTGATGGTCTTGACAGTACATTGGCTCCACCAGAGTCAAATGTGACATTCGCTTCATCTAAGCCTAATGTAGCATTCGCTTCATCAGAGCCTAATGTAGCAGGTGTTCTCGCACTGGTAGACAGATCTTAAAGAAAGACACAACATAACTTTCAGCCCATTACAAGACGGAATCATTCTAGACCGATCCAAATTCTAACATGTTGCAGACAACAACTAAAAGTGGATGGAATTTACATTATATGGTCTTTCTATGTAGAAAACATAGTGCGAAATGAAGAAATTGATTGTCACAAGCCGTTCGATGGGCGTCACGAAATCCTCGTTTTGCGGGAAAGGTACGAAATGACAGATGTTAGTCTGTCCAAATACAGATAGGGTAGAAATACACAAAGGTAGATCGGTTTTCCCAGTGCAAATTGGAATAGTTTATGCCTTATATACTTTACATGCCCGCTTTATCATTTAAAAAAAAAAAGAAATTAAAAAAAAAATAAAAAAAAATGAAATTCTCATCGATATAACGTAACGTCAAAAGTAGTGAACTAAGGCTGTAATATCGACGAGTTTAATGTTGCACAAACGTTAGATATTATCATAACCAATGGAAAATATTGACTTAACATTGTTACGAGACAATGTAAGGTTTAGAACTAGACAGTCCTGGCGGCCTGGAAGCGCTCCACAGGCCTAATTGTTTGTCTTATTGAATGAAATTTCAAAGGTTCAGGCTGCGCAAACAAGCAAATGCATGACCAAGCTGAAAATTACAAGCAAGTAAGATTGAATGGTCAGTAAGATTTCTGTGAAAGTTCTGTATTGATTAGTAAAATACTAATAGTTTTAAAAGTGAAAATAAAGCCGAAATGGCAATTTTGTCCATAACAAGGGCACATAACTCTTATCAAATTCAGATTAAGCTGAAAATTACACCAAGGCAAGATCTTATAGTCACCAACATTCTGTCCTAATTTTGTCTTGATTGGTCAATATTTGTAGTTGCTAGAGTGAAAGCAATGTCAAAACAGAGCCGAATGCCAATTTTGTCAATTTCAAGGGCACATAACTCATGGTGTAAAATTCAGATCAAGCTGAAAATTATATCAAGGCAAGATCTTATAGTCACCAACATTCTATTATAGTTTTGTCTTGATTGGTACATATTTGTTGATTTTAGAGTAAAATTAAAGTCAAAACCAGCTATTTTTGACATTCAAGGACAGATAACTCAGGTTATTCTGATTCAATCAAAATTCTTTGAAGGAATCTGAGAGAGGGCCACCCAATGATCATTCTTGCGAAGTTTGATTGAAATCCATCAAGAAGATTTTTAAAGACAAAGTTTACGGACGGACGGACGCACGCACGACGGACACATTGCCATGACAATAGCCCGCTGGCCTGTCGGCCAGTGGAGCTAAAAACGATTAGAAACAATTGTCCTTTAGAGTGCCAGTATTTTATCTGGTCCCGTTTTACTAACAAACTTACGGACATTTTGCATCAAGACACCTAACTGAACGAAAAATAATCCTCGAGACTACAAGGGACAATCAAATCGGTAATTGCGTTATAACGTTCGTTTACGCTAAAATGTTTGTAAGTTCGTTGGCACTGGGTGCTAATCACTGATAAGTCTAACTTCCTATATATCTTATATGAAAGTAGGCAAAGCCAATAGATATGCGGACAAAAAGATGTCCGCTTAATTCCTCTACCGAAGAAAAACAACAAATGGATGAGATCTACATTTTTGTCTTTTTTGATACCTAATCTCTTACCCAAGAAACTGAATTACAAACTGGTAAAAACAGCTGAGTTAAACAAGATCAGTTAATGAAACACAGTTGCCTCTGCGAGAGTATTTATATCATCGCAACTCGACGTTATTGTGAAAAAGATACATGTGTTGTCGAGAGGAAGTTGCAGGTAATGTATGGTAGGTATATCATACATTTATAAATGGCTTATAAGGTTAGAGAGCAAAACTTATGACCCAAGCCTGAAAAATGTTTTTTCTTATTAAAATTTTGAAAAAAGCACACACGACGTCTGATAATGTGTGGAAATATAAATATCTCGGGACTGCAGAAAACTTAACGTTGACATTATAACAGCTAGATTATGACGTCACACTAGCGTTACCTTAAAGAGGAGCATGAACACTTTTCATCACCCACCTTATTCAAAAGTTTTCAACAATTCAAATGCAATGAAAAAAGTCCCATTCTAATACACATCTTACTTTAAGAGATATAAGCTGCTAAAGTAGCCAATATTTACCTGTATAAATCTATGTAATTAGGGATTTGCCAACATCCTGTAAATAAGGATGTGTGCCTGTGACGTCATAAATGTGCAAACATAGATTGCAGCCAATCTGTTTGTACAGAAAATAAGTAGACATTCATAAGGTTTTTATGCTTTGAATGGAAAACAATAGAATGCTTAGGCTCAACACTAGATGCTCAAGTACTATTTCAGTAGAAATGTCAAAATAATGTATAAAGATAGATGTTTTGTAATACATTGCCGAAACCGTTCCACCCTGTTTTTTTTTCCAGCAGATATGTAAGCCTTAAAATTCTTTATTCAGAAATCAGACAGAGGTAATTATATTGTGTATAATTCTATATGATTGTGATAAGAATAGTTCTCTAGTAATCTATCAATGCATATAGTTTCTTTAAAACATTAAATTTTGCTATGTAACTGCTTCTCTCCAAGTTTTTTCTGCACCTTATTTTTGTACAGTTTGAGAAAAATTAATGAAATTGATTACACTTCCCTGTGCAATTTGAATTTCCTCGCACCAATCCTTTAGAATATTTATACTATCTTTATTTATTCCCTAACTTTCTGGATTGAAGAAAATGATAAAGAAGTAAAGTAGAATATATTTCAATTATATTCATGATCTGTATTGCAGCATTGTTTTGTAAAAAGAAAACAACATTATTGCATTGCATATAAGAATGTACGTTTATTGAATATTCATTTTGTCGAGCTACATTTGCCGTATTTAAATTCATATACAAGTGTAAATATTTATTAACCCTTTCCCAAACAAGACCTGGTTTTGACGATAGAAAAGGCTTGGGAAAATATTGAAACAAAAGAAGGAAATGCTGATAACCAGCAGTTTCTCCTTTTGTCTCAATATTTTCTGTATCATATTTTACACAAATCCTACCTTTAACAACCACTGGTGGGAACTCGGCCAAAGCGAGGGACGTTTTTTCGCGACCAATGTATTGCGTCGGTGTTGTTATAAAACATCGTAGCTTTATCGAAGCCGTAGTTACGAGATTTTATAACAAAACCGACAGTTTGTCAATACGAAACGGCAAATATTACCCGGTCTGTTTTTAGAACAAGTTCATGTCATTAGAAAAAAATCTATAAACTCACATTTAAACGCAATATATCTAGGCCTATATCTTGTTGTAGCGAAAATTGTTGTAGTTCACCACCAGTGCTAACATCCATTCTGTCATTTGGGACAGTTTTTGAAGTGGATTACTCTAAAATTGTGTCGTTTGGGAAAGGGTTGATTGACTCTTTTTTTTCAAATGACATACTTGAAAATATATTAGTTGCTGAAAAATATTTTCTTTCCCAAAGGACAAGATTTTTTAATTGAATCTGAAACATCAGAACATCAGAAACTTGTCACAACGGGAATTATTAGTTGTGTGATTCTGGTAACAAATCTTCATTAATTTCATTATTTTTTGCTCTTATATCTGACCGACTTAAAACAGCTAAATAAAAATAATATTCAATTTATTGCTATGAAATTGGACTTTTGAAAAGCAAATAACAAAGTAACTGGTTTAAACTGCTTCTTTGCATATAGGTTATTATTTCTGGTCTGGCAAAAGTGCATGTTCTATACCATTCAAAGGAATTTTAGCCATCAAATTTGTTTATTATTGAGGATTGATGACGATCCATTTAGTCTGTATGCAATATATCTATGATAGATACATTTAGTTATTTTAAAAGACTCAGACAGAACCTTTATTAACAAATTGATTAATTGTAAACGTTTATATATGAACAAAAAATCCACAAAATAGTCCATTAACCAATGTAGATACAAAGGATTTCAGTAAGCATCTCACACTTGTGATGTCACACTGGTTTTATCTAGTATTTGCAAATCTCCCACAGGTAAGATAATCAGATTTTGGCCAATAACTCGCTTATAAGATAACATTCAGCGAAACAATTTTTTGTGATTGTCTTTGAAAATAGTAAATATTCTGATACTGGTAGAATGCTTTTGGTCTCATCTACCTCTTTAACGATAATGCGACATTACCATAAACGACATTACCATTAACTAATCTCCATATTTTGCCCCCACCCCCCGCCAGACAACAATTTCGGATTGCTTCTAATGCTTATGTAATTATCGTTAAAGGCACATATAATTTCCGCATCATTTCTGATATTTTCAACTTCCGGTTAGATTACATAACATTGGGAATTTCAGATTTGAACTGCGTACGTGTGACCTATAGACGGGCTAATGGCCACTTCGCGGCCTTTTCGTCCGTATAAAATGACACTTGTAAGAATTAAATCTGCTTGGACAAGACGTATATCCCATCTATTCAGATGGCTTGGTCTGAATTAGGGAATTGATTTGGAACACGCCTCTGGTATATTAATGATTGAATGATAAAGAATAAGAAGTTAAGATATATTTACCATCTCGTTTGGTCTCTGTGGGCCTTTGTAGTTTCGCTGTACATAAAGTAATAAAAAGATAAAAAAAAATATATATTAGGCTTTCTTTACTCCTTTCACGTCTTATAACCCCGAGCTAGAAACAAGTTTGCTCCCCCATCAGGTGGAATTTTGTTGACATGATTTATCATAAAGAACAGTATTTAAGAAACATTTTGGGCCTTGTTTACACTTTGGCCGTTGGGATTTTGGCCGTAATCCTTATCTAAAACCCTTAACCCTATCAATTTTTTCATTCAAATTGACAAAACTTGTTTGGTCACATCTTGACAGAATATTGATCTGCCCATGTAGGTATGGTATCAAATGAAACCTTACGACTTACTTTTTCGTCTGAAGTTATTTTGTGCAAATTAAGTCGTTTACATATTCATGGAAATTAATGATTTTTCTGTACAATTGTATTTTTTTGGGTAAATACTCGTACATCCGAAACCAATGTGTCTGTTCAGGGGGAATTTTGTAAATATGTTTATTCTTAAAGAACATGGTAATTAGAAATATTTTGAGCCGTGTTTACATTTTGGTGATCGAGGGTTTTGGACGTAACCCTTATCTGAGCACGTAATCCTATCAAATTGGTTATTCAAATTTTCAAAACGTTTTTGGTAATAACATGATTGAATATTATCCTCCAGGATTGAAGATTTTCTGTTACCGTGTTCTGATTATCTGATGATACGAAGGAAGCCTATTCCAACTGCATAAAACCAATAAAACCAGTAAAATAATTGTACATGTGCATATTTTCCCTTTCTTGTAATGTTAGTATGTCATATTTTCAATGTGATATGTCTAGTTAAAAGGGACCTTCTAGGAAGTGTGTAGCAACCCCAGTCAGTCTTCGAGGAATGTACAGACTGATCAGATCGACACTTTTCACGCTTAGTAAATACTCTGGATCTACATGCAGACTGTGAATTTTCATTCATGTTCTAAATACGGATATGGTTGGCTTTTGCTAAATGTGATCTGTCTCTCGAAATATGGTCTTCTGTTGACTTGTGACCCTCTCTCAAGCATTAATGCAATGGGAGAAATTCTTGATAACAAGCATCTCCTCCTGTGATACAGGTATTTTCTCAGTTAAATTTTACACAAAATTTTGTTTTATTAACTTCCCATAAAGACCCTTTAGCGTGACGAGTCACTTATATAAGATGCATGTGTAATACATGGTCACCCAACTGTGCACGAATTTATAACGGCTCTGACAGGTACCAAAATATTTCTATATATAGACGCAATTGTAAACATCCAGCGATATTTTGTAAGTCCCCAAAAATGAGAATTTAACTTGTATGCGCTTGTTGTGTGAAAACCGTGCGTGGTTACTCGCGTGAAATACAGACTTTCTGCAAATTTTTGCTCATTCCCTAATAATGTGAACCATTATTTATTTATTTTTTTTGGGGGGGGGGGGGGCAATTCAGCAAGGTTTTCACCGTGACTTTATCCCTTTAGGTGTTAACATAAGGCCAACGAGAAAAAGCCTCAATCGCCAGAAAGCTCAAAATGCTTCTTATACAATGTTCTTTGTGATAAACCATGTTTACAAAATTCCCCCTGAGCATAATTGCCTTGATTTGGAAAATATTCTTAATTTTCGCCCAAAAATTGTAATTTTAAGTAAAATCATTAATGTCCTTGAATATGCAAATGGGATAAATTGCATTCAATAACTTCAGATGAAAAAGTAAGTCGTAAGCTTTTATTTGATACCGTTCTGACATCGGTAGGTCAATATTCCATTTAGATGTGACCAAATAAGTCTTGTAAATTTGAATGAAAAAATTGATAGGGTAAAGGATTTTGACATAATGGTTACGGCCAAAAACCCCAACGGCCAAAATGCAAACAACGCTAAAAATGTTTCTAAGATTTCTGTACTTTATGGTAAACCATGTCTGCAAAATTCTTCCTGAGGGGTAAGCAAACATGTTTCTAGCTCAGGGACTGAAAACGTGTGGTCAAACTTATTTCATGTGCTAAACATGTATGGGTCAACAAAATGCAAGCTCATTTGCTAATTTGGTGATTTTTGACAGGTATAATTTTAGGTTAAGGGGAAAATAAGTCAGACTAAAGATGTATATTATTTTCAAGTCATATGTACAACAGTTAGTGATGATGTAAGGAAAAGTTCTTAGGGTCACCAAAACTGGTCAGTCAACGATACATGCAGCAAACTGCTGGCGTTCCCGCGATTCCTCGTCGGTATTATGCCACGATTACAAACATTTATCGATTTTTCCAATATTTGTACTCTCGATTTTTTTTCTTTTATTCCAATATTTTCTGTTATTATTATACACCAATTTCAATTGTATTAGATTTTATATTGCATCAACTTTCGATTTGACAGTCTGGATGTATTTCGTTTGGTAGAAGCTAAAACAAAGAGAAACAACTGTCATTATATGGTCATTATTTCCTCCACGCAAGAGACTATAATGCACCTGGAGTTATAATAATGATATCTAATAAATAGACAAGACAAATTTTTGATGCATAGCATCCAAAGTAGCCCACAATCTTTTGGTCAGCAAACGTTTCTGTATGGTGTCTACTTGAAAGTGATGGGAACGGGCACTTATTACCGATTTTTCGGTCAGGTCGAATAAGAACTGTGTGTCTAGAATAGGTAAAAATTTCTGTGGTACCAATGTTAAGTCGTGATATATGGCCTTGATCTATGCATTCGATTTGGCGTACCATCATGCAATTACAAACGTTGAGACTTTGAAAGGTTAAAATGAAATTGGCAGTGGTAATGTTGTTTGTTTGTTTGTTTGGCTAAAGTTGTGGACTAAATCATTTAGCAAGTGGCAAGAATATGTCAGTTTCAATGTGAATGTACACGACAAAAACAATCCATGTCAAAAGTGCATGTCGTAGTATACACATAATTGAAGAAAAAAAATTCTGAATCGATCTGGATTTTTCAGATACTACATATTTTCTCACAATTATTATATCCCTTATTTTTCTTATTAGGGGTATCAAGATGAGATCTATCTTGTTTTGGACAGGGTGCACTCTGTAACCATAGCTTGAACAAGACGAAGTAAATAAGTATAGGTCATCCACAAACACTGCTTTTTATACATTGTCTGCTATATGTTTTATATCTGAAATGTTCTGTCATGCGGGCGGTCAAGGGGCGGTACTAGCGATCCGTTAAATAATCAGAACAACATATAGGAAGGGATAAACTAAATGCGCTCTATTTTCTTTAATTAAATACAAACTAGATGTCGTGGTAACTCCTTTTAAAATACTATTTCAATAAGTACACATAAGTACGCATATTATAGTGCTCGATCGATAACATCATATTTTGCTTTTTAGAAAGTCATGACCCTTATATGTAGCTCTTACAGCAGTAATAGGCTATTCTTGATGTACCCGGTAGCAAAATATATTGGCGTGGCAAATGATTGTACAACATGAAAAAGTACTAAACGGCATTCTGTCAGTTTGAGTTTACTACACGTTGTGAAGAAGCTTTAAGAGCCAAACATGGGCGTTGATCAGACGATATGTATGCACTAGCCGATGAAGATCTATGTTTGACTATTTGCTCGCTAATAATGTCAACCGAATGGTCAATCGAGTCAATTTTCCCTAGAGTTCACAATGAGACTTATTTAGCTATTTTGGAGAAATGGAGCTGATGGCGCCGAAATGGAGAATATCATTTTTTCAATAGCTTGGTGGTCGTAATATGAATTCACATTTATCTAACGTTAATGTTAAATACGGGTAAGTGCAGCAAACATTTTGAAAAATAAAGAATTTCAAGATCGACCAAAAGAAATTTCCATGCCGCTACCGCGACTGCGAAGGCACCATCCCGCATCCCGTGACCCTTTGAAGCATTCTGGTTTTAACTGATTTAATAATTTTCCAAACAGCAAACTTTAAGTTAATTTGAATTGATAAAGATGCTCAGAATACCATGGCCTTCGATGAAATACAAAATTAAAGTTTACAAGTTTACAGAAACAATCATGTTTTGAAGGCTCAATGAATTGCTCATGTTCAGCAGCTGCACTAAATCAAATGAAACAAATATGTAAAAGTTATGAAAAAATCGAGCGCTAGCGGGATTTGAACTCATGACATATAAGCTTTGATTTTTTCTATGTCCGGTGTCATAACCACTGCACCACTCAAGCTTTCATATGTAATGAAGCTTATAAAACTTTAAATCATTTGAAGAAATTGAATTTGTCCCTGTCGAAATTGAAAAAAATATGAAACAAAATATAAATTCATATTATATGCAGTATATTTCCTCATGAATGTCGCAAACATATCAAAATAAATAAGCTTTCAGTTTAATAATCCCTATAGACATATACAATTCAACCATTTTCAACAAATAGGTCGAACATTTTGTACAATGATCGCCTAACAAACTCTACACGGGCATATCTCATAGCTCACGGCTCGACTGCCAAGAAAAAGTAAAGCGTACTGGAAGAATTCATGAAAACTTTCTTATTGATTTAAAAATATACAAACTACAAAAAAGGATAAAAAGAATCTAGCGTGAGTGGGTTTCGAACCTATGAAACAAAAGTTCTGTTGTTATGTTAAGCCTATCACTCTAACCATTTGACCACAGCGGCACCTGTGATCAACGGCACTAAGATAAAAATCAAACTATAGTAGTATTTAACAGATTAGATTGGTTATCGCCCCTGAAATCAATCAGTTGGTCCATAGAAATACCGAAACGCATTAGTAAATACCAAAACACATTTACAGTATCGATTTTAGAACGGATCAGTTCATAGCGCATATATATATTACCGTTATTTATTCAACACTTTATACAAAATTCTCTTCTTGCAGTTATCAAGCATAAACAACAATAGTTAACATGATGCGTTATAGTTCTTCGCGTGTTTCGGTATTTCTATGGACCGATCCAGTCACGTGATTGAGCGGTTAGTAATTCGCATCTGGGGGAACTTAAAATAATATACAAATGCAAGTTTTATGCATTGTATTTCATCGCAAATGGTGTAAGCATGTAAAACAAACATGTTGTTAATGTAACAATTATTATCAACGTACAATTTAACCAGTTTCAACCAATAGGTCGAACATTTTGTACAGTAATCGCCTCCCAAACTGCGAACGAACCGCAATGTCTCGTTTTCTCTAATTTTTCATGCTACAACATACACGTTTTCTTTATTTGAAAACTATTATTTTGTCGTCCATACATCCTTTCAAAACTGCACAAAAGGTCCGGTGTTAGGAAAATAAGTTTTATTTCTACGTTTGTACTTACGACCATGCTTCTTGTTCGCTTGTTTCGACTTGGATCCTCCCATGGTCCTGATCTGAATCGATCCGGGCACGACCCACACCCTAAAAAATTGATCGAATATGGTTTAACGCTATTTTAACTAGTGGTGGCTGGAGGACCTTACCATGAATTCTTGTTGTTTCTCATGTCAGTGCTACCATTACATCTTTCCCGAGCCTCCAGCAGCTGTTCATCCAGACATTGGTGGGAGACATATGTCACACGAGCAGAAAAAATAGAGCACATATTTATAAATGTTACCCGTCACGCTAAAAGGGACCTTATAGGAAGTGTGAAAAATATCGACCTAGTCAGTCTGCGCAGTCCGCGCAGCCAGACTAGGGCGGGGGCGACACTTTTCACTTTTCACCACACTAGAATTCCAGGTTGGCCTAGACTAATTCTGGATCGGTCTAGGCCGATTCCGGATCGTCCTGGATTCCATTCAAGACTCAACTTCTTTGTATATTCAGAAAAAAAACGACCGCCATTTTGTTTAAATTTTGAAGCGAGCAAAGAGTAGAGCGAACTCAATAAAATTCAACCTTGCTAGTCTATAATTTTCCACTTTATAAACAAACAACAACAAGGTCAACAACTGGAATGGCAGATTTATGAAAGAAACTTAATTCTTGGCGGAAAACTGTCGATTAAGCGTCTTTTAGACAAAGGGAATGGGATATCACCAATATTTATCATGTTATGTGATGTGTCGTTCGGTTGCAGACGTAAAAACAACAGTCTGTTCGAGTGATTTGAATATGTCACTCACAGAACAAATCGTCATGTTCATGGTTTCTTTTCAACACACCAGCGCTGAATAGACCTTCGCTTCCGTGATTAGGCATGTAGAGCGAAAACAAAGAATATAGGTTATTTCTCTTTAGACGTTTTTAGCTCACCTGAGCACAAAGTGCTCAAGGTGAGGTATTGTGATCGGTCGTTGTCCGTTGTCCGTCCGTCCGTCCGGTCGTCCGTCCGTCCGTCTGTCCGGCCGTCTGTCCACAATTTCTTTAAAGATCTTCTCCTCCCAAACCAGTAGGCCAATCTTTTTGAAACTTGACAGGAATGATCCTTGGGTGAAGGGCTTTCAAAGTTATTAAAAGAATTTGATTCTATCAAAGACTCTGGCTGCCGCGGCATGAGAAAAGGGGAAAATACCCAAATATTTTAAAAATCATCTCCTGCCTAACCAGTTTGCCAATATTCTGGAAACTTCACGTGAATGATCCTTTGGTGAAGTGCTTTCAAAGTTGTTAAAAGAATTTGATTCTATCTAAGACTCTGGCTGCCGCGGCATGAGAAAAGGGGAAAATAGCCAAATCTTTTAAAAATCATCTTCTGCCTAACCAGTTGGCCAATATTCTTGAAACTTCATATGAATGATCCTTGGATGAAGGGCTTTCAAAGTTGTTAAAAGAATTTGATTCCATCGAAGACTTTGGCTGCCGCGGCATGAGAAAATGGGAAAATAGCCATTTTTTTTTTTTTTGAAAAAAATCATCTCCTGCCTAACCAGTTGGCCAATATTCTTGAAACTTCACATAAATAATCCTTGGATAAAGGGCTTTCAAAGTTGTTAAAAGAATTTGATTCCATCAAAGACTCTGGCTGCCGCGGCATGAGAAAAGGGGAAAATAGCCAAATCTTCTAAAAATCTTCTTCTGTCTAATCAGTTGGCCAATATTCTTGAAACTTCACATGAAAGATCATTAGGTGGCGGGCTTTCAAAGTTGTTAAAGGAATTTGATTCCATCAAAGACTCTGGCTGCCGCGGCATGAGAAAAGGGGAAAATAGCCAAATCTTTTAAAAATCATCTCCTGCCTAACCAGTTGGCCAATATTCTTGAAACTTCACATGAATGATCCTTAGGTGAAGGGCTTTCATAGTTGTTAAAAGAATTTGATTCCATCAAAGACTCTGGCTGCCGCGGCATGAGAAAAGGGGAAAGTATAAGCCAAATCTTCTAAAAATTAAATCTTTTTCTGCCTAACCAGTTGGCCAATATTCTTGAAAGTTCACATGAATGATCCTTTGGTGAAGGGCTTTCAAATTTGTTAGAAGAATTTTGTTAATATTTAAACTATTGCCTATTAGTGCAGCAGTATCAGAAAAAGGACAAAAGAGGAATACTTTTAAAAAAAGGCTGAATATTTGTTACATTCATTTGAAAAACACATGAGAAAGGGCTTTATTGAAACATTTATTTTGCTGTTATTCAGGTCTAAGTGTTTAATTTCAACAAGGCAACAATTTTCAGGTGAGCGACCTAGGGCCATCATGGCCCTCTTGTTTTTTGTTTTTTTGTTGTTTTTTTTTTCAGGTAGATATAATTTGACATACATTTACGATATTATGCAAGCATGATCCGTGTTTTGTTGGTTCATTAGTTTGGTTCACATCTGGTATACTGGGTGCAATTTATGTTGTACTTTGTTTTGGGCTAATTAATGATGGAGGACTGCCGTCCCCCGCACCCTCTGCTCTTTTTTTCTTGACACGTTTTTGATTCTTTTTAATCATTAAATGAGTCTTCACTCTTGATTTTTTATCTCTAACCCTAACCCAAACCATATGAAATAGGTTAGGACAGAATTTGCAACCGGTAAACCAGAGACTATCCATAAGTTTTTTGTTGTTTTTTATTTACTTTTCTCATAGAGTGGGGGTCAGGTACATATAATTTAGAATTTTCTAAAGAATTTGAATTGTCAATTTCAACATTTAAGCTCATGGAATAAACTCTTTATAATGTCACTGGGTTGGGAAAAAGTAGTTCCTAAATCAAGGCAGAATGAAACTGAAAAGTGTTATCGTCTTTGCAGTGAAAATATCAAAATTTATTTAACTGAGAAATTCCAGGATTTTACTGCTAGGAATGTAATAAAGGGTTAAAACAGTCGGCCTTGGGAAAATCATTTGAAAATAGTTTTTGAAAATGTTTTATTGAACATAATTCTATTCAATTACACATAATTTATCCTTTATCATGTACTATGAATGTATAATTTTAAAAATAATATTGTATTATGAATGTATAAATATGAAAATATATTATCATTGAGTGCAATTTCCCTTGAAAAATTGAGTTATATATAAATGGTTGCATTATTCAAAATTGTCTTTCATGATGTACGGCGAAAGTGTGTAACTTCCATTTTTTCAAAGGAAATAAATTGGGGATAATTATTATCTACCCTGTAGGTCATGCATTGTGACAAATCATATGAAAACTAGTTATTTGTAAAGGGGATATATTTCGAAATCTTCCAAAAAGCCTGTACAAATTATTACATGAAGCAAACAATATATTTCATATTTGATATTTATTTATCTATTTGTCGTTTGTTCTTTAGAATAATATTATCAATTGATCAAAATAAAAAACAAGTGTTCATTTCTTGTATTTATGTTGTTTTTGTCTTGAAAGTTTACTAGCAACTATTGGCATTTAGGCATTTTTGAGTCCCAGTCGCAATATGTAAAATCGCCATTTAAAAAAAACAACTCCGCGATCAAAGTTGATAAAAATTGGCATAAGTTGTGAAATACCATGCTAATTCCAAGTATATCTAGTTTCACTGCTTTCTTTATAACGCTATTGATGGGTATATACCTTAAAAGGAGTTTCCTCTCCCACGATCAACAGAGAAAAATTATGTTCTACCAAAAAAGCTACAAGGAACGCGTTTTATTTCTATGAATGCCAATGAAATTTCACCGACTTGTTCTAAATTGATTGACGATTGGTATGATAAAAATGGCAATGTTAAACTTTTTTGACAATATTATTGATCAAAAACTTTATACTAATAGCAAAACTTTTTCATTTAAGTATATAGATCTATATATAAAAATAAGTTTTAATAACTGAAGTGATAAAAGGCATATAAAATACATGTAATGATCATTTACAATTTAAAAACAATAACAACATAACTTACCGAGAATGAGCCTTTTCTCACTATATTTCCCAAGGTTTGGTCGGCCTAGATTCTAGTTTAAATCTATCTGAACTTATATCCGCCATATTTATCCTATAAACGAGATCTATCACTCCGATATCTTAAAAAGTTCGATATCTATATATTGAAAATTAAACCCTTTCAAAAAGGGCAAACAATCAGAATATTTCTATTTTAAAGCTGCAGCCGACAAAATAATCATGTCGGAAGAAGAGAAATGCAGCTTATGTAAGAGCTCAGAAAATATTAAGAAAAGGGGAGAAATTGCTGATCATCAGCGATTTCTTCTTTTCTCCTAATGTTTTCCAAGACTATTTCTAACAAGGAGGTCAAAACAATGTTTAGTTTGGGAAAAGGATAAAGAAATCCTAAATTTACTTCCTCGTGAGACAAATCGTTTGTTATCAACGGATTACTAGTGTTTGATTGATTTGGGTTAGCAACGCTTTCAACAGTTTTTAGCGACATTGCAGGTTCCATTTCTTACATCATTTTGAGCTGCTGCAGACGTGACTACGAAAGGGTCTGTGTATAATACAAAACAGAAAATATTTCGCTAATCAATACGAGGAAATGCTTGTTACCAACAATTTCTTCTTTTGTCTCGATGTATTTCTTTCTCTTTTCTTCTTCTTTTTTTTTTGGGGGGGGGGGGGGGGGAAGGGGGGTGGGGGTAGGGGTGGACAATTAAACTTGTTTACGTTAGCCATTTCACTAATGCACCAATCATTGACCATAAGTATGGGTATACATTTATAATTGACCATAAGTATGGATATACATTTACTTTGACTTTTGTAGAAATCAAAATGAACAAGAAAGAATTGTTTTTAGACCAAAGATAGATAAATGTATCAGAACAATCAACTTTTAGAGTTAAGTATGCTCAATTCCAAAAGAAAGTCCGCACTTATACTGTTTGGTTTAACCTTGAATTTAACAAAGTGTATGGTTAGTTTATTTAGTAAAACTGACGCCTTACTCCAGATTTGGCGTTAAGGAAAATAGGCATAACAACAGATGTCGATAAAATTGCTTCTCGTACTGCATACACGCAGACCTTTATGGTGTTGATGGTGTTGAGATTTGCACTCCTTACGTATTCCTGTCTGGAAAGTTATGCGTTTATATGCCGTTGCAGGATATGACTAGGCCTTCAAAGCCATTTCCATGCATAAGCTTGGATATTCAAGTAGACGTAACGTGTGCTTCTACGTTAGTAATCGGCACGTTATTAGTCTAGTAAATCATAGGCTCATGAACGGCACAACAACGTTACACAACGTGCCCTACAAATGGAGACTTGCTAGTAGACCTTAAACTTAAGAACTTTTAAAATGTAGGCCTACCGTACTAATTCAATTTTGTTGAGGGGTTATTTTCACAAAGCTCGGTCTTGTTCACAGACATTCGAAATTATCACGGTGGGTAACCCATGTGACTTTTGGGAAGCGTTCACAACGAAAAAATCGACCGCTTCAAGGTATGTTTTGTTTAATTTATCAGCTTAAATACGCTACGGATTTTGACGAGATAAAGTGCTCTGTACACGCATTTGAGAGGGCCATTCCCGTTTGTAACTCACTCTGCTTCGAATCCCGTGGTTTCTTCAAACATTCGAGCGAAAGTTTTTTTCGGTGCACGCGAACTCTCCCTACTTTCGTTTTGTACCGAAAAAGACTTTCGCTAGAATGTTTGGAGAAACCACTGGTTTTTAAGCAGAGCGAGTTACAACCGGGAATGGCCCACTCAATTGCGCGTTCGGTGCACTTTATGTTACCACAATACGTAGATATTAAGTTGAGAAATTAAACAAAACATACCTTGAAGCGGACGATTTTTCACTGTGAACGCTTCCCAAAAGTCACGTGGGTTACCCACCGTGATTATGTACATATTATTATGTAATGGATATGCGCTTAACCATACCAAAAGAATTCATGTTATGTAATTTCAAATCGATGACTCATCCTTCGCGTGAGGTAGACGTAAAACACTCAAAATTGAAGGATGCGACTGAGCCGAAAAATGTTACATTCTAATGGGATTCCTTCATCAATAGATCGTTTGCAATACTCTTGAGGTGTGTCGTACAACATTTCTCGACGGTAGGCGATACGCTTTTCGAGAGGTTTAAAATATAAATGTGTACACTTTCTTTTGGAACTGAGTATATTGATTTTCCTTTCGAACACATTCTTTTGGGTGTTTCCTTCAAGGGTATTTTACCACACGATAACGCATTTTGACGACCTACACGATAATTGCTTTGGAAAACATTGAGGCAAATGAATAAAATTGCTTGTGACAATCAATTTCTTCATTATCCACATTGCTCTCTAACATGAAAGACCAAAAATGTAAATATCCACCCAATAAGTCTTGAAATTGTAGTCTGCAACATCTTTGTATTTGGACCAGTCTGACAGTTTGTCGTTTGGTATACCTCACGATAAATGACCTGGCAGAGCGTCTCATTCGATTAGCATGGGCTGCTCTGCCAGGTCATTTATCGTGAGGTATAATGGGTTAACACTCGAATACATAATTCAATTCTGACGAGAAAGGGAGAAAGGAATATTTATAACACAATTTTGTGTTCTCTTTTTTGACACGTTGGGTCTCATAAGAGATATAGATATAAAATATTTTCGGTTACGTTATAATGGCACATTTTTATTAATATTATAGATAAGTCCCGATATTATGGCAAATGTTTACAAATTTCACCTATGTAAAGAAGAGAAGTTTTTATTTCAATTTTAAATACAATTGTTTATGCGTTGGTTCAAATCTTGCAGGTGTGATAACGCGCAAGATTTAAAACATCACAAAATTAAACTTATTTGGAGTTTGATATTGTGTTGTTTTGTGTAGGTTATTTTGTAAACATGTGTGTTAATATCGTGACCGAGCTATATCTGTGTATGAAACTTGGACACTTGGTTTTCTATTTGTAACAGATAGAGATTGTAAAATTCTTTGAGGAAATATATTTAGTATAGTTCACTGTAGTTTTCCTTTCTCCACACATTTAATATAGTCCTAGGTGATGGAGTGACCGTTTGCAGATTCGCAAAGCTTGAGATTCGTAAACTGATCATTAATTAATTCTCTTACATATAAAATCTTCAGATTTCCACATTGCCGAATAAGGATTGTTTCCTGCCAAACTAGAATTGCAGGAAGCACAGGTATGTCACCAAAGTAAACAAGGAAAGTGTATCATTATCATTTTAAACCATGATTACAATAGTTCAGAAATCAACTGGCATATATAATCGAAAAACATTGGAAACTGGACGTTCACATTTTGAAAACAATGAGAAGAATGTCGAAGACGAACATCTTTTATTTTCAACGAAAACCTCTGAACTGCAGCTTAAAACAAGCTGCAATTACGTGGTTTTCGTTGAAAAGCATCAAATTGCTGGTTACATGCATTTAATCCCCCAAAGTTCTATCACATTTTCAAATATCTTAAAATTATTATTAACCGGTGCAGACTTTGTGTTCATTTCATCCATAATCACAGTGCGTGAACATATTATGTAACTTGATCCATGTTGATCTCATTATGTTATATATATAGCCCTTCCTTTTCAAACAAATCCCGGCTCAAGTGTATATCTTTTCATCCTTCAAGGTAATAAATGAATTACATTAATAACAGGAAACAGAGCGTTACGCCAGAAAGTTGAATTTAGCTGTTGTTACAGCATGAGTCCTGTTATGTACCGCGTGGACCTCCATTTCTGTACCTCCGAACACGAGAGTAACGGTGGCAGATTCTCCAAGTTTACAAGCTACCTCTACCTCTCCGATACTCGTGCACCCAGGATCGTCCACAAATATCGGGTCCTTGTCTGCAGACGCGAACAGTTTAACCGTAAAGCCCGTAGGACTTACTGCAACACAGCTAACGCCCTCATATTGGTCTTCAGGTGAAACAGGCTGGCCTACTTCAACCAATTTATGAAAAGCTCCCCTGACCTGATATCTTCCATTAGAGACAAGTTTTCGAGATTCCGGGTGACGTCTAGGATCAAAATCACTCCACATCTTTATGCCGTATGTGTATTTGCAGATTCGCTTTCTGATGACATTTTGATCGTGACCGAATATAACCGCTCCCTTTAAAACAGCCAAACCGGCCTCATGTGGACTGATAACTCTTTTATCAGGAAACGCCCTTGTCACAGCATCAACAATCATTGGTGACTCTGAAAATCCACCGACCATGAGTATTGAGTTTACATCTTTCGTCCTTTGTTCTTCAAAGATAATTTTCAAGTGCTTCACAATCGCATCGCAAGTGTTCTTGAAAAATGACTTTACGATTTCTGGATCTGCTCTTAGTTTGTCACCAGCGAAGGTAATTTTTCCTGCCAAACCAGGAATCTCTCTGACTGCCTCACGTAGTTCGCCGTGTCTAAAGTCTCTGTATACTTCATGCAGACTAATGGGTATCCTAAACGTGGTGCGAGAGTCTAATTCTGGTGCTACCGATCTCTTTCTAACTTCAAACTCTCTGAGAAGCTCCACATAGTCTTCTTGGTTTTCATGTTTGAATCTCTCTAAGACTTCACGACCGGCGATACGCTCTAGAAAGTTTAGAAATTCTCGGTCGACTGTCGTGCCGCCCCATGGTCCGCCATTAGCCTTGAAGAGTTCGTGTAGAGTACCGTCCCTTTGTACCTCGTGTACTGTGATGTCGACTGTACCACCTGACAAAGAGAATCAGAAAAATTAAAGTTTTTAAGGTAAATTAATCGTAAAATATATGTGCATGTTAATGTGATTGAACAATTATAAGGCTACATAAAAGTCATTTGTCAGGTGCAAAGATATGGTTTATTGTATTTTACGAATTTTTGCGGTAGATGGAAAATGTCCCCCAATATTCACTGAATAGACGCCTTTAAAACATAGCCAACGATCCATAATTATGCAGATGGATCCCAAGACATCTTGCTTTTTTCACTTTTTCATTTTCTTTCTTTTCTTTCTTTTTTTTATTGTTATTTTTTACTTTAAATTCAAAACCAAACAGAATTTATTCAACATATATGAAATGGCTTTAAGATACTATAAAGGCGCCCCCATCAAAGGTATTGATTTAATAAAAAAAAAACGTCATAAAGAGTTTCTAGTCCCATTTTAAAAAGTGTATTTCTTTCTGTTAAATAGGCAGCAATAACCTGGGAGAACTCAATTTTCCATGACAAAGTACGTTAGCTGAGCGTGTAAAGAAAATATTATCGAAGTGGGGTCATTACATGTATATGTACAGGGTTAATGTTGGCGGACTATTTTTGGTGCAAGATCGTATGGCACATGTTTACATTTTGTTCAATGTAAACAAATGTTTTGTTTACATTGAACAAAATGTAAACATGTGCCATACGAGCTTGCGCCAACAATATGTTTGCGCGTAGCTCGATACTGGTTAACTTCGGAACCTACCTCCGGCGTCTAAAACAAGGTACTTCGATCCTGGTGTAAAGCATGTGATCTCTCCTCCTTTTTCCACTTTGTTCACTGGCAGGTATTTACAGAACATGGATGCAGCCTCGGGTTCTAAAGCTAGGACCAGATGGTCGCCGCGTATACCGGCCTGAAAATTGTAAGAATAATCAGAAAAGTCAAATATGCACCAAAAATGCAGCAGCCTATAAAATGAGTGTTAAATGGACAAGTAACTGGTGCAATGGCGAATCTAGAGGGGGTCGGGAGGGGGTCTGGATCCCGTTTGGTACAGGCCAAAAATGAAATTTTTGACTATAAAACGTACGTTATATATTTAACATATTTAAAGTCACCATTTGGGCTTGGACCCCCTCCCCCCTGGAAAAAATCTTTGGGCTTGGACCCCATCCCCTGGAAAAAATCCTGGATCCGCCCTTGTGGTGTATGTTATCTAGCACAGACAACATTTACTTACATTTTGGTCTCAATAAAGAGTTGAAATTGAGCCCTGTATAAAAATATTATTTGTGAAAATGCAATATTGCATCAATTATTGATCACATTAATATGGATGATTAAGGTAGAATACCCGTAATGTGGCCATTTTGAGATTCATAAAACATCGGGCATCGGCTTTTTTCGAACGTCGTCGTCACGTATCCGATCCTATTCGGGCGCGGTCGTAAACGTTCGGCGGTGGAAAATTCCACCGCCGAATGTTTTCGACCGCCCCCGAATAAAACTCACGCATACCTCATTAGGGGAAGACTACCTTAAACAGATTTGATACCATCTCAGCTGCCTCTCTAGTGAACTGTTTCGCCCCATCACTCCATATCGCAGGGACCGTCAGCACCCATTTGATATCATCGGGACTTATATCACCCCTCAAGTTTACCGAACGCATGAGATGCTCGCTCAAATAACGAATGGCCGCCGAAAATACTTCAATCGCTGGAAGTTTGTTTCCATTTTCATCCGTAAGAATGGTGTTTCTGTTAATTGTCTGCAAAAATAAAGTTATAGATATGTATTCGATATATAACAGCGATTTAATCAGTATGCATAATATATCTACGGTCCCGTTTTACTAACGCACTTACGTACATCTTTGCGTAAACACTGATTCTACGTTAAATGTACAAAGTAGCGGGTCAAAAATGAAAAATATCAACCAGACTCAAAGTCGTATATTTTTTCGTAAATGAATAGTCTATTATGTCTAGTTCATTAATCAATTAAAAGGGGCCTCAAATGTACATCAATTTCCAGGATAAATCACGCATATCAAAGGTCCTTATTTCTCATACGTCAGATACGTTAGGGTATACCATCTGCTTATACACATGTATTTTGCCTTTCTTTGTGAGAAAAAACGACATAACTTTAACAAATTATGAACGGTCATACTTTTTTCGCAGAAATTAGCAAAATAGATTATAGCATAATAAGTAATAATCAAACTATCAAGCATTTTTCAAAGCAGGAACTGATGTATTGTGTTTTGAAGCAAAAACACGTTTTCCAATTAAAGGTAGATCTTCAAAATGTTTGTCATCTTCTATTAAATGAATGCAATTTGAACAGTTCAGTCATATTACATTTTGTTAGGTAGATATCATAACACAGCATATCAAAATATGTTTTTATAAAATATTTTAGATCATTTAACGTATTTGATGACTTTTTAATTAACTCGTATTGCCGGATGTATATGTATTGTAAATCATTGAAAAAATATTTTTTTTGTATTTATTTTGACATTATAAAAGACGAAATGTCATATGTTTTGCTAAATATAACTTAAATCACAAATGTTCTTTTCATCAAATACGTTAGATTTTTTCATCAGATACGTTAGATATCAGATAGTGTCAAAGTTAAGCACTACACCTTTCGCCACGATCATCATCATGTAAATATATGTTATATTGTATAGTATTAAGTTAAGCAGGAGGTAATAACAACAAAATCAAAGAGAATTGATACACTTTTAGCCTTTAGATATTATTGAACTGCATGCACGCTTTGCACGTACATACACACGCTGCAGTTATCAGGCTATGCTGATCATATGGTTTGAAGTTCTCATAGAACAATCACAAAACAACATGACGTCATGACACGAAGATATTTTTCAATTTGTGGGATTCAGACGGGGTTGAACATCGAATGATAAAATTTAACTAACGTATCTGATTTTAACGTATTTGATGGTCGAACTGTAACAATGGCAATACAATTCAACATGTTATCCATTTTTGTTTGTAAGAGAGTGTTTTTACACCACTGGCATATCCATGATGAAATTATAATGGAATTTTGTCTTCGGGATGAAGCTTTTGCTGCACAGCGACGAAAAACATCTTAACGTATTTTTTTTTATATTTCTTAAAGTTATGATTTCAGACACAATTTTTTCAAAACTTCTTCAGCTTAAGCAGAATAACATTTTTCTTCAGTTTTTCTGCATTTACAACTATGTTTCTGTCAATAATATGTTACTGTTTCGTTGCTATTACACTTTCGAGTATCATTTAAATCTGTCTAATGTATCTGATGTATAAAATGAGGACAACACTCTTTTGAGTATTTTGCTCAAATAATTGCTTCAATCGCTTACTATTTGAATGATTTTAAGTCTCGAGTTCATTCCTGTTGAAAACAGACCTCTCAGAGTGCCAAATGTTCACTAACAAAATTGAAAATCGGCTTTGAAATAAGACATATGGTGTGAGGACAAGCAAATTGTTGCATAATCCGGCATGCTTTGTGCTGTGCCCAATATTCAACTTTCATATTCAGCAAAGTGTTTCAGGTTCAATAGTTAGACACGATGTCAGGGTCATCAAAAAAGCAATTAATGTTCACCTCAGTGCCTGAACATTTACATGCATGCACAAGGCTAGCTATTTTATTAAAATAGGCACTTTATCGTAGAATCAGTGTAAAAGCAACAAGACATGTGATTGTACGAGAGATTTGCATTGGGCCAATCACGGCCAATCAGATTGGTTGTAATGTTATTACTTTAAAATGCAAAATTGTTCGTACGTTCGTTTGCAAAACGGGGCCTAGCTTGTGAATATTGGTGAAGAAACAGCACAATTTTACTTGGGGTATTTTAACATCTAGACACGCCATATTAAATAATTTTCAAAAACAAAATTTGGTGATAATATACGAGTAGTTACAGTAAGGAAGTCGATAGCCGAATGCTTATGTGTAATTAGTTGTGGAGCATGTAAATACATTTTGGGGTCGTCAGAATTTCCTGATCAAATGAGAATGTGCCTACCGAAGAATCGTACAGCAGCATCTTGAATCGACGAAAGTAGTACCAGTTCGTATGTTCCCCATCACACGACAAATCACTGTACTTGTCCTCCGCGTCAAAACCAAACGAATGGAACTGCTTTCTTGGGTCAAACAACACACATGTTGACGTCTTTAAGGATATTGCTACGCGAGATCCTGTCGTCCAATTACTAGCCACAACCTTTAGCGGGTCAGTCTCGAACTCGTGGCGGAAGGAGAATGCATATCCAGAGAAAGTAGTCCCAAAATCAATGGCTGCCACCAGTAAGGCTGCATCTCTCCGCTGCGACATTGTGCTTGCTTGCCTGTAAAGAAAACAAATATGATATGAAAATATGAAATGCTTGTCACACTAATTGAAAGGTTAGATACTATGGAACAATCTGATAAAAATCGTATCTTTATCAATATCATTTTGTCGTCTGTATGAGCTATCAAACTCGAAAATTCTTCTTTTCTTTTGTTTAAGGTTAAAGTAACACGAAAAGATAAATACAATGTTTATCAGTGACTTTGGATCTGGTAGAAATAAATATTGAACATATAAGGAAATCGTTCATTTGATAATGTAACTATTTTCAAAAACGGAAAAAATATCAACATCTGGCATCGAATTAAATCAAAGTACTGAAAGTACTGTTGGGAAGCAAATTTGTTAATAATTTATGCCTCTCCAGAAGTAGAGTACTTTGATTAGGTACTTTGATAATCTATTTGAATACATTGAATACTTTGATTCCATGCTGAAGTTGTTGTATCTATTTTTAGCACAACCTTCATTTGCGTAAATTAACTATTTATAGCTTTGAATATATTTCATAGTTCAATAAAATTGACTGATCCATTTACAAGGAAGTCCATTGGACTGATCTTTGAACCATAATAAATTACTACGTCGGTCTTTTCTTCTCTTAGAGACATGATTAATTGAATGTTTCTTTTTCAGTCACACAATTCAATATCTACATGTATAACTTCAGACTTAGGCCTACATATTGAATATTTGAATGACTGTTAACTCATTAATCTTTGCTTTTGATAGAACTATTTATAGTAAGGAGGACCGGAAGGTGTTGTGTGGTATGCAGAGAATGGTAAAGTGCAGAGAGAGGTGGCTGCATAGGGAAGCAAATTTTGCAAAATTTGATTCCCAAAATCCATAACAGCGACAATTCTTATGACTTATTGTGCTTAAATTGCTCATTATACGTACCATATAATTATTATTTCTGATATTTGTATCTTTTAAAAGTAGCGTTTGAATATCATTATGAAAAAAGAAGGAAATGATATCTGCACTGTTTTCTTTTCTCTCATATGACTCGGTACTTTACAAAAGTTTCCCTTCTAGTCGTCAGGTCAGACATTGCTTATGGAAGGGTAAATCATTTCCCAAACGACACAAATCCACGGGGTTCAATAGCAAACGTTTTTTGTGCTAAAAATAGACTCGGTTGCGGTTATGTTTTGATAAACCGTCGGTGCTGTTAAAAAATCTCGTAACTACGGCTTGAATCAAGCCGTAGTTACGAGATTTTATAACAATAGCTACAGAAATACTACACAAATACTACCGTTTGTCCGAAATTACGTCACGGTTAACTAGATAAAATCGTTCCCTATTTCAAAACTTGTCCATACGACAAATATAATGTTAGTAAAGATTGGATTCGTGTAAAATATAGTGTAGAAGATATTCAGACAAAAGGAGAAAATACTGATTATTGTCCATCCAAATTAACCCGTGACAACTTAAGGGGGAATGCTCCAGTTTTTCGGAACACTCGGTCATTACTGTAGTAAATTAAATGTTTCGTACCAATATGTTTCGCTACCATATTTTCAATAATATAACACATCATTACAATTTACCATTTTCGACGGTAAAAGTGTATTTATTATGCGAAACTGATTTCCTCAAGATGGAAATCGATTATTTAGAGCAAGACAGTCGTAAATGTGTATGCAGTTACTACTGTTTTGCGTCATTTTATTCATATGTAGCTCATAAAAATTGCTGTAATTCTCTAATAAGTGTGCTGACCTATACATTTTCTTTTTGAATTATTACCAGGACATGTTGCTTAATATAATGAGGGAATTTTTATCAAATTCTATTTTGTAGAACTTGAAATATTTCCAAAAATATGCAAATTTTGACATAAAACACTCTAGCTTCGTTGATCTAACCGAACACCTTGTGCATGCCGTTTTATACATTTACGCGTTTATAACAGCACATATTTTGAGTTTTCTGTTCTTATTCAATGTAAGACGTTACTTTAAATCCATTTTCGGGACTAAGCGATTAATATACAGCATTTTATTAGCATTTTAGTGACCTTGGACAGCTGCGAGAAATTGAGCATTTTTTCGACGTAGGGGTATGTGATACGAATGCCTATAAAATCCAAACAAGATCGCTGACCATCCATTTTTATTTTATTTTTCAATTGGTAGCAACATGTAATTTCAACATACAAAATATAAAAAGATTCTATTACTGGGAAAAATTTAGGAAACTGGAGCATTCCCCCTTAATTTCCGTCTGCACTGTCCGTTAGTTGACGTTGAGCGTGTTAAGAAAACATTGACGGGGTGCGGTCATTACATTACATAGTGTAGATGTCTCGGGTTAATCTTGCTGGACTATACCAGCATTTTCTTCTTTTGACACAATGTTTCCTGTGCCTATTATTCATGAACATCAAAACCGGGTCTAGTTTGGGAAAGTTTATGGTTTGTTTGTGTAAAATATACCATTTTTTCAATGGAGATATGCCCCAGTTAACACAAATTAGAAATATCTATACTGACTTATTTTAGCTTTGTGTATTACATATAGGTAACTTGCCAATAAAGATTTTCATTATGCGAAAATGAAACAAGAAAATGACGATCAATTTGTCTGAACACAAGTTTCTATTTAAAATTACAAGCAGGAGCAACCATTTTTATACCATTGCCTTCAGAATAGAGCATAGACTAAAGTAAATAACTAAATACCTTTTGTACAAAGCCTTTACTAAAGATACAAAAGATAAAAATTTAAAATACCTTGCAGATCTGCAAAGGTGTACAAAATATTTCTCCCTATATAATTAGCTTCCTGGTTGGCGGGACTTTCCTGTAATTCTGCTTTCTATTTTACCAAGAATAAGACTATTTTTATCCATAAACCATTTCTCAAATAGTAAATTGTTTTGGCGTCACTAAGAAAAGTGGATTTGGGAATCATTGCAAGAAAAGAAGAAAATTGTGGATTTAGTACAACGTTTTCTCTTTTTCTCTCGATGCTTTCCATGTTGCAATAAAGTCAGCTATTATTTTCAGTTGGGTCGTTGTACCATGCTCGTATTTAAACCAGTTAAGAATTTTTTTTTTCTTTTGGAAAGGGAAAACCTTCATTCTGCACTTTTTCCTTTTCTCTCAGTGGTTTTCATATTACAATAAACGCATCTTTTATTTTCAGTAAGATTGTGTATTATCATTGAATTTGAACTAGATACGATTTTTTTTTATCTTTAACATAAAAGAACGCGCCTAAGGTCTTGTTCTGGAAAAGGTTTTATTAGAAGTCCTTTTCCATTCTTTACCAATTCTAAATTTTTCATAGATGAAATAGAATAAATTATTGATCAACTACCTTGTACAGTCCAACAACATTAACCCGGGACATCTACATATGTAATGACCCCACTTCGGCAATGTTTTCTTAAGACGCTCAGTTAACGGACATTGCAGACGGAAATAAAGTTGTCCCGAGTTAATTTGGGTCGGCTATATATAAATCATAAAACAATAATAAAGGAGAAAACAGGAAACTTACCCCAAAATGCTTCCTGACTTGTTTAGTTACAAGTATAAAATGTATCTAGATCTATATTTAAAAACTCGTTCTGCTTCACCCATCCATGGCCGAATCTAGCTTGCTTTTCTCGTAATGATGATCGTAACATACATATATGCATTATTATACTAAAAAAGTATAAATAAGCCGCTTCCTCGAAATTATTTTCCTCAACAATTTACAAGTATCGTGTAATGACCCAATTTCTTTTTCGGTGCGTTTATTTTATGTATTCGGTGAAATCACTCACCGGTGAAAATAATTTGGGGTTAAATTTACATTATCTTTTTACCTTTCCTTACATATAGTCGACCAAAACTTCCCGGTACAACTTAACTTTCGACGGTTTATACCGTTAGTTGAGTGTGTCAAGAAAACATTTCCGAAGCTGGGTCATTGCATAATCATGCACATGTTCTGGGTAAATGTTGGTGTACTATACCGATTTATTGTTCAAAATATTTCACATCGTTATCAAGAAACTGTAAGAAACAGCATAACGTCGCTTTTCAACGAAAACCTCGTAACTACAGCTTAAAATTTACACTGCCGAATGTTTTTGACTTCGCCCGAATAATTCCGACGTAGGGCGATTGGATGGACTACCTAAAATACACGTGACATTTCCAACAAACATTTCTAACATTCAAACACGCGACCTGTACGTGACATATTTTCGGTATTTTTCAATTATTTTCTTGATTTCGTATGGCCAATTTAAAAATAAGATTGAAGCGGAGAATGTGGGAAAACGCTAGGCATTTGCATAATGTGAAGGATCTCTTGAAAATTAGCTGATATAAAAGTTTTTGACGACCAACCAATTTTGGTTGGTCGTCAATAACTTTTTTGTCAGCTATCTTATAAAAGAATTGCCACACTCATTTTTCTGGCGTTTTCCACCTTCTCTGCTTCAAACAGTGTTCAAATCGATTTAGTATTAACAGAGCTGTCTGGCTGGTCTGATTTTTGATAAAAAGAAAATATGTAAATAATGCACTTCTAGATCTAATTGACCACACTGTCGTACTCTTTGTAGCAGTTAAAAACGGCGTAAACCCCCAATAAATTCAAAATTTAATTATAGCGAGATTATAGCGAGACGGGAAGTAATTTGAGTAACCGATTTTTTCCAGCAGGAGTTAAATACCTTCGTAAATTGGTATAACAGCCTATATAATTATAGGCCTGGACATACATGTATATTCTTACGACCCAGGAGCAAGGCTATAATTGAGCTATTGGTGTCTTTCATAATTATTGTGTTATGTGTCTCAACCATATACTAGGCCTTTGGTCGACTTTGTTGTCATTTTTTTAATTGAAAATTTGAAATTATTTCATCCTTACATCCCATTCATTGAAAAAGGTTCTCGGTTAAAAGCGTTGTTCGCAAACCAATTCTCAAAGGAGACCTGGCCCCGGTTTCTCGAAAAACCTTAAGTATGTTCTCATGCTCAAATCTGAGCATCGTGCTCAAATCGCACGAAACCCACGTGAACTTCAATTGAATACCAATCAACGTTGATTGGTATTGAATAGAAGTTGAGCATGAACTCATGAGAGTATACTTAATTTTTTTTCGAGAAACCGGGGCCTGGTGTTGAAGTCCAAATTAGAAAGATAGCTTTGGCATATACATGAGACAAAAGAAGAAATTGCTGGTAGTTCTTTTTTTAAAAAGTATTTACAGACACACTTTATACATGTACTATTAACGACAATATCTTTTTCTTCTGAAACTCCTTTCAAATAGAACCAGCCTGATATTATGTCGTTTGAAACAGGAATGATTCGTGCGACAAAATGGCAGCAATATTGTGATACGTGTAAAATGTACTGGGCGATGTATAGTCCAATTACAATGTTATTGCACATGTTTACAAAGTTTACCGATGTAAATAACACAATGCCGAACTCTAAACTACTGTAATTGCATTTGATGGTTTGAATCTTGCCGGTGTCCCACACCTGAAAGATTCTAACCAATGCATGCAGAATTGTTAAGAAAACTAAGAACGTTTTCTTCTTTGCTTACATGGTTAAAATTTGTAAACACGTGCCATAATATCGTGACCGAACTATAATTACATTGTTATTCACCGCAGCTTTTCAACAAAAACCTCGTAACTGTAGCTTAAAACAAGCTACAGTTACAAGGCTTTTGTTGAAAATTGACGATATTTTAAATTGTTGTTGAATGAGACGTTAACCCAAAGCAATCTTAACAATGACAACGCGTTGATAGCAAACATTTTCGTAACAAGGAAGTAGATTTCGGATTGTTTTAGTTTGAATAAAAATATCGAAGTGTTTAAGATTATATATTATAAATCAAAGTCCTAGATAGATTTAAAATGGTGGACAAAGGTTTACGAAGATTAAAACTTCAATCTTGGACGACAGAACCAAGAGAAACATAGTGACAAAAGGCACAATCTAGGTAAGCTTACAACTGTTTAAATTGATTTTCGTACATATTGTCGTTGTCTTTATTTTGGTTTTAAAACTTTATTTCATCTTTTTGAATGGAATTCTACTTTCGTTTTTGAAATTTTATTCTACTTCCTCTTTATATTTTTTCTGTGTCTAAAGAGTATATCAAGCAAACGATTATCACTTCCACATTTAATCCTTTTCCAAACAATACCAGTTATAACGTCCCTGATATGAAAAGTTTGAAAACATTAAGACAAAAGAAGAAAATGATGATGACCAACACATTTTTCTTTTTCATTTTGCCTCAATATTTTTGTGCTGTTTTGCACACAATTCCAATCTCTGTCAACATCTGTTTCATCGTCTTCAGCAGCTTTCAAGCTAAAACTCTGTAAGTTTGTCGTTTCGGAGATGGTCAATAAATCACATTTCTATATTTTTGTCTTTTTTGGAAGCAGATTTTGCAAAATTTGCTTCTCTTTGCAGCCACCTGACTCTGCACTTTACCATTTTCTGCATACCACACAACATCTTCTGGTCCTCCTCACTATAAATAGTTCTATCAAAAGCAAAATTAATGAGATAACAGTCATTCGAACATTCAATATGTAAGTCTGAAATTATGTGTAGATATTGAATTGTGTGACTGAAAATGAAACATTCAATTAATCATGTCTCTAACATTCGGCGGTGGAAAGTCCCACCGCCGAATGTTTTCGACGTCGCCCGAATAATTCCGACGTCGCGCGAATATCATTATGGGTAGACTACCTTAACGTAACTTTTACCAAAAATCAAGTGTTTTTCCAACTTCCAGTGAAGGCTTCTTTTAATTTATTTTTAAAAATACTAAGTTTTCGAACTTTCTACATCCCAGATAATGCTGAAATGCCGGATTTCTAAGTTAGTCTAGGAGCCAGGTCCTGGAATTGAACTTTTCTTGCAACCGGTGACCTATAAAATTTTGAGTGCTATTTTTCAATACATTAGGGTCCCATGCTTTGGTTAAGGGTGGATGACATGCTTAAAAGTGGTAGGATTTTTTTAAAATCAAGGTCAAAGGTCATTCGGTGCACTTTTCATACATACCTCCTAAAATACCCCATAACTTACTCATTTATTAAGCTAAAACAATTATTTTAGTATCAAAAAAAAGCTGATGATTTGCACTTTGACTTACATGAATAATATACAATTTCTTGATTTTCAATATTTTTGAATATTCATAAATATAGCAAAAATTGGCTAAAAATCACCAAAATAAGTTTTGTCTACAAGTGAAAAAAAAGTTTTGAAAATACCAAAGGTATGTTTTTGTGTTTGAAATCATACTTAAAAATTGCCCAGAAACATGTTCTTGGCTTATATGTATTTCTTCACAGAATTAGTCTTTGGCTTAGGCTTGTAGTCATAGGTAAAAGTGGGTGGGGTAAATTTTCCCTAAAATTACAAAACATGCAAACATTGATGTAACAATAAATCTTACACATAAATGTGATGTTTTATTAGAATTTATTGTTTTAAAATCATATTTGCAGGGATTTGTAAAGCTTTTAATGCATATTCCTGAAAATTAATTAGAATTTTAAGAGCCAAAATAACAATTCAATAAAACAGCATACGAGATGGATACAGGTCATACCAACACCACAATGTCAAAATAATGACCCTTAATGAATATTTATCAAGTATCTAGAACAATTAAATAAAACAAGACTCAGATTAGCATAGTCAGCAGCTGAAAACATTCCTCTTTCTATCTTACGGATAAAGGACATCAAAAAGACCCATGCCAGATTTTCAGGAATCAGAACAGCATGGGGATGGTCAGAATTTGCTTTGTTGTGTAGTGCATTGCTTTTATAGACCCAAAAGGAAAGCCATTTAAGAGCTGGAACTAAATTTTTCACTATCAAGGTTCAGTGTCACATAAATGTTACTATAAATATAAAGTACGGTTAGTTAATTATATACACTTGATTTAGAAGAACAGACTTGATTTAGAAGAACTGAATGAACTTCATTTGAAATTTCCTTGTGCAGAAATGATCTAGCTATCCAGGTTGACCATTCCATACAATATTTCATAAACATATTTTCTATTGTTTTGTATGTCCGACAACCTAGCATGGGTCTCTTTAAAGATAATTACGAAATTGCCATCATTACAATGCTTACACCTGGTAGCCTTACGAGAACATTCGAATATGTATACATAAAATGTAATTTGGAACAGAATATTCCATTCTGTGAATACATATCAATATCATCAGTCTATAATCTAGATGTTCTGATGTGTGGTTATGAAGGTCTCCAAGAGTAACCATGAACATGTTAGTATTGTATATTCGTTTATGTGCATGCCTTCAATAGGGACAACAGAGGATCTGGTCTTTGAGTTTAATTAATTTTGTGACCCAATAAGTTTTAATTGTACAAGAAATTGAACTCAATAGGCCCTATATCTCTTATTATGCAAATTATTTATTGCTTGTGACATTTTGTTACGAGTAAATAGTAGAAAATAAAGATAGGCCTACCACAATTGTTGATCCATCCTTCACAATCCCATTATGATAACATAACTTTGTTTATTGATTCACGACTGTAATACGTATTTGAGTAGACACAGAGAAACTTTTGGTTTAAAAAAGTGGAAATCTTTGGACCTGTGGTTGTTCTAACTCCACAACAATATACCTGACAAAAATCTGGACAATGTTTTACTTATTACATGGCTAAAACTATTCCTAGTAAATCGTGCATCTTCCATTTGTATCTATATCAAAGAAATCATTGAATCTTTCCCAAACAAGACCTCGTTTTGACGTCCCTATGAGAAAATGCTTGGGAAAACATTGATGCAAAAGGAGAAAATTCTGATTATCAGCATTTTCTTTTGCCTCAATATTTTTAGGCTATATTGTACAAAAGTCTAATCACCCATTTGTCGTTTAAACTTTTAAACCAACTGAGATGAAATTTTAAACACATATACTTTGAATAATCATACATTTGATCCTGGAACAAAAACGCTGCTGTTTGGATATGGGTGCATTCGACAGGGTGGTGTCACGTTGCGCGGGGACATTTGGAGTCATCGCTTTGCTTACATAGCAAATATGGTGCTAGGGCAATGGTATTCAATAATGATTTGAGTGTAATTTGGAAAATCAAAATCAGAGACGATCTTTATAACTATGAACACGCACGGCTAATACTTCTATGAGAAAAAAACAAGCATTTGTGAGTGGTATAACGCATTTATGAATTATTTTACTTATGATGTATCTGACTTTAATGTATCTGGACGTCCCAACATGACGTCTGCGAAATCGTTCATGACTTGCCAATTGAGTCCCAGAAACTATCTATAGAATTCCCCAAGTACAGTTCAGACGCTTCTTTGAGAAATAAATGCATATGTTGGAAATGTGGTATATCGTGCAGTGGCAAATATATCGAAAAGATGTAAATATTAGATGTGTAAGACAAACTTTCCTGACTTATCCATCTCAGACCTAGGTTGCGCTGCTCAATATGACCCTATTTTGCCATAACAACTATAGAATGCGCCTTAATGCATAAACTTAGTTTTTGTATCCTATAATATCATAACAATTCGTACATAAATGAAAAAAAATATGACATAATTCTGGATACTTTATAAACAGCCCTCCTACATACCAAATGAGCTTTGTATGTTTAATACTTTTGGAGAAAATGCCAATGTTGAGTTTTGAACAGACAGACAGACGGACGGACAAGAATAAAACAATATGTCCCCGATCGCTCGATACAGGGCATAAAAATATATGGGCCCATATATATTTTCTGTATAAACATAAATTCAGTATATTCCTATATTTGTAAGCACTAAACTGACCAGTATCTGAATCTACCATCACCAGCATGCCATGTATGGACCAAGGATGACAACAATAATTTAGTTCCTGTAAGAATGCGTAAAGATCCTGCACCTCTAGCTTTGCTTGACATCACACAATGCTCGTGTTATATTGACTGCCACATGCGAAGGTCTAAGTGTCAAAGAGTAGATCTTTTATGCACTGATGCATGTGTTTGTGAGTCAGAACTGTGTAAAGACTTCAGAATCTTGATGCATCAGACATTGATAAGGATGAGTATATATGGCATGAGTTGAGTGTATTGAAGTGGTTAGTATAGGGTAGCTGTGGATATTTCAAGTCTGTTTTTTGCATCATATGTCTTGTTGTTATTGTAGTTGTTGTAGTGATGGTGATGGTGATGATGAGGATAGTGTTGTATATAAAGACACAACTATTACTTATACATTGTATTTAGTAAAGTATACATGATACATAAAATGAACAAAACAATGAGTTTATGCATTACCTCTGCTTTACGCAACTATCATGCAGAAGACATTTCGGTCGTCGTTTGACAAATAAAACTCTATAAAATGGTCTTACTTTCTAAAATGCACATCACTGGCTATCTCTCACGAATTCATATATAATTCAGCCTAGTCTTGAAAAAAGATGTCTTTGTGAAACACGAATGCCCCTGAAAAGGCCAATGATACGTTTTACGTTCAGCTTTTAAATAAATGGTTGATAAGGTTTGTGTGTGAACTCCCTTTGATGAAGGCCAATGTAACGTTTTCACGTTAATTAGTTTAAATGTTAAGTTTTCATGGTAAGGGTTGACAAGAATTAATGGAAGACCTTGGGGAAAGTCATGATGCATGGAACAGATAGATATCATTGAAAGAAGGTTACATACCAAATTTGAGCTTTGCATGTGGAATACTTTTGGAGAAAAGGCCAATGTTAAGTTTTCATGTTAAGTTTCGGACTGACGGACGGACAGACAGATGGATGGATGGACGGACGGACGGACGGACAGACAGACGAACAATGGTAAAACAATATGCCATCGATCTATCGATGCGGGGGCATAAAAACGACTAATTCGTGGTCTTATTTCTATCTATGTTAAAATTTCGCTATATAAATATTTAAAGGGGCCATCTTGAATTTTGTTGGCCATTTTGAACAAAAGGAGAAAGATAATTTTGAAAAAAAGATATTTCGGTATCTCTAATAAGTATGTAATACTAGAGATTTGTTTTATTCACGTAAACTGTAAACTGTGTTTCCTGTGTATGAGCTATTTGGTTCCAGCGCTAAATTCCTTTTCCTCTGGCTCTGTAAAAGCAATGCACTACCCAACAATGCAAACTCTGACCGTCGCCATGTTGTTCCGATTCCTATAAAATATGGCAGGGGCCTGGGGAATATTTTCAGCTGCCGATTACTATTATATAGATACTTGATAGATACTCACTTTAAGAGTCATATTTTTGACATTGTGGTGTTGATATAATCTGTATCCATCTAACATGCTGTATCATTGAATTGTTATTTTGGCTCTCAAAATTCAAATTAATTTTCAGGTATATGCATTAAAAGCTTTACAAATCCCTGCAAATATGATTTTAAAACAATAAATTCTAATAAAATATCACATTTATGTATAAGATATATTGTTACATCAATGTTTGCACGTTTTGTAATTTTAGGGAAAATTTACCCCACCCACTTTTACCTATGACTACAAGCCTAAGCCAAAGACTAATTCTGTGAAGAAATACATATAAGTCAAGAACAGGTTTCAAGAGCAATTTTTAAGTATGAGTTCAACCACAAAAACACACTTTTGGTATTTTAAAAACTTTTTTTTCACTTGTAGACAAAACTTATTTTAGTGATTTTTAGCCAATTTTTGCTATATTTATGAATATTCCAAAATATAGAAAATCAAAAAGTTGTATATTATTCATGTAAGTCAAAGTGCAAATCATCAGCTTTATTTTGATACTAAAATAATTGTTTTAGCTTAATAAATGAGTAAGTTATGGGGTATTTTAGGAGGTATGTATGAAAAGTGCACCGAATGACCTTTGACCTTGATTTAAAAAAAATCCTACCACTTTTAAGCATGTCATCCACCCTTAACCAAAGCATGTGACCCTAATGTATTGAAAAATAGCACTCAAAATTTTATAGGTCACCGGTTGCAAGAACTTTAAATTTAACCCCCTTTGTAAAAGCTGGCTCCTATACTAAGTCGGAAAAGTCGGAGATAACCCTTTCCCAAACGACACAATTTTAGGGAGATCCACTTCAAAAACTGCTACAAATGACAAAATGGGTGTTATTAAAGATATGATTTGTGTAAGATATGGCACAGAAAATATTGAGACAAAAGGAGAAACTGCTGGTTATCAGCAGTTTCTTCTTTTGTTTCAATGTTTTCCCAAGCCTTTTCTATTAGGGACGTCAAAACCAGGTCTTGTTTGGGAAAGGGTTAAATCCCCTTCAATGAAATCCTCTTTTTTTTTGTTAGGTCGTGGGTCGTGCAAGGGTTTGGCTTTAGATCGGCACCATGGGAAATTCGAGCTCAAAACAAGAAACCAAGAAACTCGATCGTAAGTACAGTGTACCATTTTTCTTACAATAATTAAAAATTCTGCTTTTGTATCTCGATAGATTACCGCTACCTCGATGGTCTGGGAACAACTCGAATGAGTTTTTGGACAGGTAATCTGTTCAGGAGACCAGAACATCTAATATTTTTTATTCATTGTAGTCACTTTGACTACGCGTTGCATCAAAACATGTGATAGTGGTCAGAAACTGAAAATAAAGTATAATATCTGCCTCGAGATGCCTGTCGATATGTCAACACAGGGCGAAAATGCAATCAATCAGTCCTAGAATTAATGTCGTCCTGCTCGTATTTTCCACTATATAATGAGGTTTTCGGTCTTCATGCATTGCTTAAACATGGTAGCATTGCACTGCATCGCCAGATTTTTAAGTAATGCGCTCTTTGGAAGAAAAAACAAATGAAAGCGAGAGCTCACCTTTGTCCGTTTGTCAAAATACGGGGATTTCCACTACCTCGACAGTTACCGGATGTGGCGTGGGAACAAATTTACGTTAACACATTTTCGAGGTAGCTCCCCTGATGCCCACCCGTGTGTATAGGCTTGGTATTTTCATTTACTTAAATACTGTAACCCCTTTTTCAAACAATATATTAGGTCAGTTTCATCAAATCATACAGGACATCAATCTTTTTACAAGCTTCTTCTGTTAGGGATGTCACAGTAGGGATGTCACAGACAATATTGGCAGACGAGAAGCAAATGGTGGATTTTACCATGTATCTCTTTTGCTTCAATGTTTTCTAAACTTTTCAATGTGCATTTGTATTAGATGATTGGGGAATGCGGATATTGGTTAAATCCTTAATTGAAATTCCATTGCTTTTCAAGTCGTAACATGTAGGTCCTATAAAAAAATATATATAATTATAATTTCTTTCTTTGTTTCCAACAGCAAAGCCACAAAGACCAACCGAGACCAAAAGAGATGGTAAATACTTTAAACTTTTTCATATCATTTTCGAACCATGAACATTCAAGGTTGGAGCAGCAGAGTTTGTCTATTGATTTTATCCCATTACCAAAAGACAAACTTTTATGACAAATTGAACAAAAGCTGTAGGCGATTGGGTCAAGATGACGATTTCGTTTATATTTCTGTTGCGTTTCTAGATAGAAAACATGCAATTTCCTCATTTCCAAAAAAGTTATCTCATGCCTTTCTCAAGAAGAAGCTTCAGAATTGACATTGTGTGGGATCTCGTGAAAATAAAATCAACAGTTTTCTGAGATCGGTGTTGTCTATACGGGTAGGCCTACTAATATACGATTCAAGCCAATTGAAATTAAGCACACGTCGGTTTGGAAATATGTTACATTATATACATATTCATAAGAACAAGAATAAAAAGATTAATTGATGATCTTTTAATGTGTAAACCAGTCCCAAAAGGTCAGATTTTTAGGGCGGCTACATGCACCACAGAAGGCAAAATGGTGATTATAAAGATTTGATATGCTTGCAACATAGCAAGGAAGTATTGAATCAAAAGGAGAAAATAATGGATCATCATTTTCTACTTTTGGTCCTATGTTTTTCCCAAGTCTTTTCTACTAGGGGCGTCAAAAAGGGTCCTTTGTCCGATTCCGGCTGAATTATACCAGAAATTTGTCATTTTCCTTCAATGTTTGCAGACTACTTCTAATATGAACGTCAACACGGGTCTTGTTTGGGATAAGGTCTGACCGGAGAGTCCAATGACTCCCCACCCCATTGATCTTTGAAAATAGAATGACCAAAAAATACTCTAAATTCAATAATTCAATATTTCGACTAACATGCTTTTTGTTAAATAAAGAATAGAAATACACGTAGGCATATTCTTCTACAAAGGGTTGTTTTTGACGCAATATTGAATTCGGAGTACGTCTCAAAAAAATCATTTTTTAGAACAAATAGTGCATTTATTTATTTATTTTTTCTCTTTTTATCTATTCTTTAAATTAGGCCTATACTCCATGAAGCAATATATTTTGTGAAAGTTTGCTTCGAAACTTGTGTTGCGTTAGTGGGGAGTCAAAATCTCGTAACTACAGCTTGACAAAGCTTGAGTTACGAGGTTTTGATCTCCCAATGACTTGTCTTTTAGATCCGCCTGCCAGATCAAAAACACCCGACAGATTAGGCTCTGATGAAGCGAAGGCGTCAGTGAGGGTGGCAGCGAGCAAGACTGGTAAGATGTACTATGTTACTTTCCCTTACCCATTACCAAACGACAAAAAATTAGGATGTTCCAAATTCAAAGACATTGCAGGCGACAAATTCAAGAAAATTGAATTCACAATTTGTTGATCATTTTGGGTAGAAAACATTGTGGTAAATGAAGAAATTGCTTGTCATAAGCAATTTCTTTATTTTCCACAATATTTTCCAAAGCCATTATCTTGTGGGGAGTCAAAAAGAGTCAGTGTGGGGTGATGGGTTAAGCAACACTTTCACAAACAAATGAAAAAAAAAACAGGACATTTACACTTAATATCATAGAAACTCGAGATCATGGTATGAGTCCGAAAAGTGGCATATTTTAGGGTAAATTGTCTCTTAGCATAGGAAATCTTTGGATCTTCTCCCAAATTCTGTTTGGTCGCCAAAACTTTTTCATCAGGCCCTATTCTAAATATCCATCAAACCAAACCCCGGTTTCTCGAAAAACCTTAAGTAGATCTATATTCACATGAGAACATGCTCAACTTCAAAGGGATACTCTCCAACGTTGAAGGGTATTCGATTGAAGTTCACGTGGATTGAAAATCATGCGATTTGAGCACGGTGATCAGATTTGAGCATGAGAAGGTACTTAAGTTTTTTTTTCGAGAAACCGGGCCCTGGATATCCGTGATGATTTTACACCTCTAAGTCAAATTCATATCGGTCACGTATTTATAGAATTATTTTCTGAAATTGTTGTTAATTGTCTTTCAAAATGTTTTTTCAGATGGCGCAAGGAGAGACCACTTTTTGCAAACGGTAAATATGCATAATCGTAACTAATAAATAATATATCTTGACTAATTTCATTAAACTATCGCTTTTTAGCTCGCCCGGTACGATAGTCTCGGAAGAGCTATTGTCATACCCCCGGATGTCGGCGTCAGCGTCGGCGTCGGCGTCCGCAAAAACTTTAACCTGGCCCATATCTCATGCCCTGTTAGAGATACAGCCTTCATATTTCACCTGTGGGTACCTCTAACCAAGACCTTTAATTTGAGACCATGACCTTTGACCTTGTGACCTTGACCTTGGAGTTTGACCCACTTTTTGACCGTTTTGAAAAACTTTAACCTGGCCTATATCTCATGCCATATTACACCTACAGCCTTCATATCTCACATGTGGATACCTCTCACCCAGACCTTTCATTTGAGACCATGACCTTTGACCTTGTGACCTTGACCTTGGAGTTTGACCTACTTTTAAAAACTTTAACCTGGCCTAAAAAAACTTTAACCTGGCCTATATCTTATGCCCTATTGCACATACAGCCTTGATTTTTCACATATGGACACCTCCTGCCAACACCATTCACATTTGACCATGACCTTTGACCTCATCACCTTGACCTTGGAGTTTGACCTACTTTTAAAAAACTTTTACCTGGCCTATATCTCATGTCTTTTTACACCTATAGCCTCGATATTTCACATATGGACACCTCCTACTAACACCATTCACATTTGACCATGATCTTGGACCTTGTGACATTGACCTTGGAGTTTGACCTACTTTTAAAAAACTTTAACCTGGCCTATATTTCATGTCTTTTTACACCTACAGCCTTGATATTTCACACATGGACACCTCCTACCAACATGATTCACATTTGACCATGACCATGGACCTTGTGACCTTGACCTTGGAGTTTGACCTACTTTTAAAAGACTTTAACCTTGCCTATAGCTCATGTCCTTTTACACCTACAGCCTTCATATTTCACATATGGACACCTCCCACCAAGACCTTTCATATTTGACCATGACCTTGTGACCTTGACCTTGAAGTTTGACCTACTTTTAAAAACTTTAACCTGGCCTTTATCTCATGTCCTTTTACACCAACAGCCTTGATATTTCACACAATTGTCACCTCCTACCAACACTTTTCACATTTGACCATGACCTTGGACCTGGTGACCTTGACCTTGGAGTTTGACCTACTTTTAAAAAACTTTCACCTGGCCTATATCTCATGTCCTTTTGCACCTACAGCCTTGATATTTCACACATGGACACCTACCAACACGGTTCACATTTGACAGTGACCTTGTACCTTGACCTTGGAGTTTGACCTACTTTCAAAAAACTTTAACTTTGCCTATAACGCATGTCCTTTTACACCTACAGCCTTGATATTTCACACACGGACACCTCATTCCAACACAGTTCACATTTGACCATGACCTGTGACCTTGTGACCTTGACCATGGAGCTTGACCTACTTTTACAAAATTTCATTTTGGGCCATGATCTTTTTACCTTGACCTAGGAAATAACTTTTCTTTGTGACAAGCTCTCGTTTGGGCGAGCTTTATTGTCCGCGGACAATTCTTGTTTATTTATTGTATTTATGCTACCTCTATGATTATTTAAAATGTATCGTCGGCCACATCCGAAAACGTCGTAACTACAGCTTAAATAAGCTGTTGTTACGACATTTGCGAACGTGGCCAGCGATATACAACATCGAGCAAATTCCTGATGTTTTCTACCATTATGCTTCAAACAGAATTGAGTGAATCGAGCTGAATCGAGAGGGATTAAAATAAGTTGAAAAAACTTGCTTCCCAATCGATGTAAAATAAATACGTTCAAAGGAACGTCTAGAGAAGAATTAAAATCGATCACATATTAACCCATTACCACACAGTGACTCTCTTTGACTCCCTACAAGATTATGGCTTTGGAAAATATCGTGGAAAATAAAGAAATTGCTTGTGACAAGCAATTTCCTCATTTCCCACAATGTTTACCAGCCAAAAAGACATAAAAATTAAAAATTCCATTCACTTGAAATTGTCGTCTGCAACATATTTCAATTTGGACCACCCTAGAATTTTGTCGTTTGGTAATGGGTTAACAGAAGTATCGACGGTTTTCTGAAATTTTTGTGTTATAAGATGCCCTAGCCGTGTATAGTACGCTTATGCGATAAGGTTAACAATAATTGATAATGATGCACATTTATTTATTGGCAAATATCGGCACTTTTCAACAAAAAAAACTCGTAACTGCAGCCTAAAACAAGCTGCAGTTACGATTTTTTTGTTGAAAAGCGTCGGTATGCCTTCTTTACCAAATCTTGTTCCATTCAGAAATAGTAGTACATCGAACATTTGCAACCTGTGAAATCCGTGAAAGAAAAGGTACACGCTGTGTAATTGACATTTCTTTATAGTTCTTGCCATTTCAATTATATGTTAACAATTTTATCATATTTATATGATGTATGGTTATGAAACTGTGTTCAAGCTAATTTGTAAAATTGAACACTGTGTTCTGTTCTGTTCATAAAATTATATGTGTCATCACAGGTAATTATAAGCAACCCCAAACAATCTGCACTACTGGTAGTCGCGATTGATTTTGGCACTACATACAGCGGTTATGGATACTCGTTTAAAGCTTCACCCGAGGAGTTCTTGACGAATTATTGGAATGATGTCAACCTTAAGGTTTGATTTTAGTCCATATCATATCGTCACTTATCAACAAAAATCTCGTAACTGCAGCTTAGAATAAGCTGCAGTTACGATGTTTTTGTTGAAAAGCATCGATATCTCGTTAGTTTGAGGTCAAAACCTCGTGATTTGGAAAAGCTGAGTTACGAAGGGGTTACATCCTAGGTGACATCCTACCAACGATATATATACATTTGAGTTGGGATCTTGAAAAGGACTTTCGTGGTATAAATGAACGACATTACACGAAGTTTTACTATGCATATATTCGTCAATAATTTATACATTTCACGAAGATCAACGCTAAGTCAAATTAGCAAATAAAAACCAATCGTAGGCCATCGTGCAAAAGCAAGATGAGTCAAAATATTCTATCTCTGCCAATTAATTCAATTATTCAGTCATTCTTATTACAGATGTCATTTCACATGGCGCAGCTTTAGGTTTTATTTTAATAAATAACACGCCTGGGCTTTTATACAATGACAATTCAATATTATTTTCTTGTATACCTGATATATATATGTGCACAGTGATACAAATATTTTTGAAGAATGTTACGCTATATGCGAAATATGAACACATTTTGACTAAAGGTCAATGTCAGGTCAAATGAAATTCGTAATACCATTGTGCAGGACATAACAAGGCATATGCGCGAGTGATAATTCAAAACAATTTAAAGAAGACATGCATATCGCTGCTTTTCTGCAAACACCTCGTATCTGCAGCTTGTTTTAAGCTGCAGATACGAGGTTTTCGTAGAAAAGCGACGATATGTAGGGATATTAAAGGAATACACTCTCATTGAACAGATAAGTTATTTTTATTTGACATATTTTGATATATTTTACCCACAGACTCCCACAGAAGTCCTTTTGGACCCCAGGAAGAATTTCCACTCGTTTGGCGAGGATGCCAGAAGACATTTTAAGGACCTGGCGAAATCTGGGGACCACAAGCGATGGTACTTCTTTAGAAGATTCAAAATGAAGCTGTTTGTGAAAGACGGGGTAAGTATGAAAATTTAGCGACTACCAGACAGTAAAGTTTTGGACTGTTCCAACTTGAAAGGTGTTGCATACGACATTTCAAGTTCATAAATTTTAAAACCATTTCCATTTTTGGCTAGAAAACATTGTGGAAAATAAAGAAATTGCTTGTCACAAGCAATTTCTTCATTGTCCAGAATGTTTTATAAAGCATTTTTCTTGAGTGGCGTGAAAGAGTGCCACTGTGTTTGAATGGATTGAACAAAGTACTGAAAGTACTGTAAGTCAACCTGATGTTGCTGGAAGTGAGGAACTGATGTTGATGAAAAATAGAATTTGAGGCTTCGTGTACAATTTAGCAAATAAATTATTTGAGGCAAAAGATGAAATTGCTGTTTAACATCAATAATATGGTCTGCAGCAACTTTCAACCCGAAAGTGGGGGCGACCATTAAGGTTATGTGAACAAGATCGGAACACAATGCAATAAAGTTATCAAATAAACATTTACGTAAAAATCCACTTTTTTATTCTTTTCAATGTCACATGTATGCAATATTTTTACAGCCTCTGAACATTGATATGAAGATAACAGATATAGGGGACAAAGAGCTTCGAGCCATTGACGTATTCTCGGCGGCCATTAAGTACATGATGGAGCATTGTAAAAATGAGCTGAACCGCCGAGAGGATCATGTAAAAATCAAACCTGATTCAGATATTCATTGGATCATCACTGTACCGGCTATATGGGATGATCTGTCCAAGAGGTTCATGAGACAGGCTGCTAACATGGTAATGGGGCACCAATTAAATTAATACCATCCGATGCATGCATTTTCTTTCATTTTCTCTCTTTTGAACTTTTTTCACATCTAAACTATTTCTTTTATTTCAAATAGGGACCTTTTTTACAGAAAACGTATATTACAAACTCATTTACAAACATTATATAGATTAGATGATGCTGGGTTTTTTTTTTTTTTTTTTTTTTTTTTTTTTTTTTTTTTTTTCCCATACAAGGGTAAAGCCACTTTTATATTAAAAGAAAAAATGTTGAACGAAAACAACATTCGAATATTATGAAAAAAACGAGTTCAACATTTTATCATAAAATCATTTCTCGGGGAATATAATAATTACACAACAATGAAATATTCGATTCGATATATCGCCAAAAGTTGCCTTTTACAAGAGGTTGGTAAAAAAATACTCGATTCGATATTCGGCAAAATTTGCTTTTTTCAAGAGGTTGAAACCTCTTGAAAAAAGCGAATTTTGCCGAAATAACCAATCGAGTTTTCTATTATCCCCAACCTCTTGAAAAAGGAAAATTTTGCCGAAATATCGAATCGAGTGGTTGAAACCTCTTGAAAAAGGCAAATATTGCCGAAATATCGAATCGAGTATTTTAGATAGAATTCAACGCTGTGTTGTATATTTTGTAGGCTGGGATTGAAGACAAAATGTTGAGTATAGCTCTTGAGCCCGAGGCCGCGTCTTTGTTTTGTAAGAAGAACTTTAAAGATATCAGCATTAAGACTGGTACAAGATACATGGTGTTAGACCTCGGAGGTTAGTACTCACCACATTAAATGCAAATGATATATAAGAGATGTTTTAAGGGCTCATTGAAAGGCAAACTATCTTGAAGATTTCATAAACTTTCTACGTTGGATTTCATAGGAATCGTCTCTTAGAGAAAATTCCAATGAGTTCCCACTGATTTGTAAATGGGCTTTCGAATAAAAAAGATGATCTTATTATATATCTTATGTAAATGCCTTTATCCGTCCTATATGTTGTTCGGAATAAGAATTGAAAAAATGACCGGTATACGGAGTACAGTGGAATTTGTGTCAACCATAGAGTCAGATCAACCAGTTGGATTTGAATTCCTAGTGGTCTCTGGTTCTTGGAAATGTATGAAATATATGAGCGGAGAATCTTTCTTAGAAAATGTAAGAAAATCTAGACTCGCCGTTTTAAAAAATATAATTTAACCCTTTCCCAAACAATACCTGGTTTTGACGTCCCCAGTAAAAAAGGCTTGGGAAAATATTGAGACAAAAGAAGAAACTGCTGACAACCAGCAGTTTCTCCTTTTGTCTCAATATTTTCTGTGCCATATTTTACACATATCCTATCTTTAATAACATCCATTTTGTCTTTTGTGACAGTTTTTGAAGTGGATCACCCTAAAATTTTGTCTTTTGCGAAAGGGTTAAGTCGGGTTCCCAAAAAGCTCAAAGACGAACTATGAAACAATCATTAAAGAAATCTTGCGTTGGTTCGATACTCGGTATGTCAATAAGTCTTTCAAAGATTTTGTCTCTCATTAAAACACGAAACGCACAATTTGGCTGAACAACTGCTGGATACTCGAACGATATACGTGTTGGCACATGTAATGCAAGCAATATATGGTTTGATACACGAGCTTTCGAAATAAATATTTAAAGAAATATCTATCTCGACATTTAAACATGATTCACTTGGTTAACTGCCGACAGTTGAGCCGGATTTCGGAAATAGAATCTAGCATCGTGAAGGCATTTGAAACCAACATAGATCTAAATATAGTTCTGATTCAGCCTGTGTATGCATGCAGCCTGATTAAGAACAACACTGATCTCCAATACCTTCCTCATGGTCCAAAGCAGCTATAAGAGTGCAACATGGGTAATGAATAAACTGCACCAAGGTAAGGGTTGATCTGAAAACAAGATAATTTCAAACGTCACAGGGGTCTTTTTGTTTTGCAGGTGGCACAGCAGATATAACCTGTCATCAAGTACACACTGACGGTACACTTAAAGAGCTCCACAAACCCACTGGTGGTGATTTTGGTGGTACCAGCGTTGACGAGGGATTCATGGACATTCTATATCGACTGATCGGAGCCAAAACTTTCAAGAAGTTCAAGACAGAGCACATGGACGAGTATTGGGAACTGCTACAGGAGTTTGAGAGAAAGAAAAGATTCTTTGACGGATTAGACAGAATTGTATTCCAATTCCCAGTGAAGTTATTAGAGTTACACGAAGCCTCTGCAGGAGAGCCGATTACAGACACCCTGGATTCGTCCCCGTTACGGGGCAAGGTGGAATTTAAACAGGGGAAGATATTCATGAAGCTTGACCTTGTGAAAGAGCTGTTCGATACCACACTTGAACAGATTGAACGCGAGACGAGAAAGGTGACTGATCAAGTCGACAACATTGAGCATATTATCCTTGTAGGCGGGTTCTCCGAGTCTAAATATCTACAGGCGTATATGCGAGAGAGATTCCAGAACCTCATTCGTGTCCCTAAGGAGCCTGCCGGCGCTGTCCTGACAGGAGCTGTAACATATGGTCATGAGACCAAGGCTATATCTTCACGCGTTTGTAAGTTCACTTACGGTATTGCAAGAATGATGAAGTTCAAACCCGACCAACATCCGGAGAGAAAGCGTGTTAGAGTTGGGAAAATGGACTATTGTGATGACCTATTTAACAAACATATAGAAATAGGTCAGTCAGTGTCGCTTGATTCTTCTAAACGAGCTAAAGAGCAGGAATATTTTCCGTCCGCTGAAAACATGAGGCAAGCCGTACTAGAGGTGTACGCGTCAACCAAGAGGAACCCGCAGTTCGTGGATGAGGATGGCTGCACGTTTGTCGGACTTATCAGGGTCGACATAGATCCTAAAGGGGATATTTGGGCCAAAATGAAGGTCAAATTGGTTTTCGGAGGCACTGAGCTGATTGTTCACGTGCATGACGTCACTAATAACACGGTGACGGAGGGATGTGTAGATTTCTTCGGTTAGGAATTCAAAATTCCCAATCAGCCAAATATTTGCAGGTGCCAATTTTAAAGATAATGCAGATACCATAATTAGTGTAAAGATATATAATTTGCATATAATATAGCACAGAAATTATTGATTATTTCAACTTTTCTCTTTTGTTGCTATGTTTCCGCAAGCTTGTTCTTTGAGGACGTCAAAACCACGTCTGGTTTTAGACTAATATTACTTGAAAATATATGCGCTATTATTGAATCAAAATGTTATGGACAATTATAAAAATTGCATGTTTATGAGAAACTTTTTACTTTATTACTTATGAGCAATCATTTACTTGAATATTTACAAAAATATTGACTTAAAATTGTTTTTTGCATGTTTGTGAATGATCTTTAAGTTCTGTGTGAATCAATGAATCAAGTTAACTGTGCATAAATAATCAAAGTGTTATGATTAACGTTTCTGAATAATTATTTAGATTAATGTTTTAAATGAAGTTTTCCTGGTGTCCAAATTATAGCACACGGTGTCAACATTTCCTCGCTTGGCTAATCGCTATATCCGGTGTACGTGATTACAGATCGAGTTTTGGTCACCACAGGACAATTGTGTACGAAAGAAGATAAAATATGCAATCTGATGCATTTTACCCATTCACAAACAATGACGCTTTTTGACGCCCCGCAAGGCATTTAAAGTCTCTGTCCAGAGAGCATTGTGGGAAATGAAGAAATTGCTTTTGACAAGCATTTTCCTAGTTTACCACAATGTTTCTACCCATATGATGAAGACAACTTTTTAAAAGAAAATCATTCGCTTGAAATTGTTATCTGCAGCATCTTTGAATTTGGACCAGTCTAAAATAATGCCGTCTGGTGATGGGTTAAGATATGAATATGTGGACATAATTTTAAAACCGAGTCCGGATAGCTCAGTCTGTCAATCCAGGGGTCTCGAGTTCGAACCCTGGCTCGGCCAGTATCCATTCTGACATTTGACAAAAGTCATTTGTCTCTCACCAATGGGTGTGAATCATCTATGTGAGAGAGCAGCTGGAGGCTCGGTTTGGATATTGTGGTTGTACTGGTGCGAGAAATACCAGGAACCCACGGTTAGGTGCTCCAGCCGCCGCGATATGACCATAGAAGTTGCAAACGGCGTAAAACCCCAATAAATATATAAATAACATAATTTTAAATATTTCAGCCAAAAAACGGTATTACGCAGACTGGTAAACTGTGCATAATAGGCAACATGCTAGTGTTGTTATGCGTGTGAATTAGGTTTCTTTGAACTTAAATACATAGTATTTGTGATATTTAAAGTAAGCCTATTATTTTTAGAGTATTATTTTTACTCGATATATTTACACGTAACTTTAAATATTATTATCATATGTTAAATTTGAAAAATTGTGAAGAATGTACATGTATATTTTAGCGGCAATGGGAACGGTGGGGAGTCGTGTCCAGGGTCGAAGTCAGGAATGTTATTATGTTGAAGCCCAAGGCTTATTGTCAAGTCAGTTTGACACGTTTTGCATTTGTTTTAAAATTATGTTGAAGCCGGGGCTTCCAGGACTCTATCTACAGTTGTCGCCACATCGTATGGCACAATGTTTATGTTTTGTTCAAATGTAATTGAACGTTAAAGAAAACATAAACACGTGCCATACGATGTGGCGACAACTGTAGATAGGTATCTAGCGTGGCATATCACTTTCAGAAAAAAATCCATATTTCTATTAATACGTCACCAATTTAAATTCGGTCTGAAGCAAAGAAAGTAAGAACCCGTCAGATATTTACTGGGTGTAGAAATCCTTTTTAAACAAATATAGCTGATAAAAAGACGACAAAGTAAAATTTGATTTGGTGGAATATTTGGACAATAACATTTTATAAGCTTATTTTTAAAAGATCTTCACATCCAGTAAAAACCTGATGTATTTCCGTCTTCTCTGCTTTTAAGAGAATTTGATGATTTTTTGCTATTATTGTCACCGTGAATTAATATGCATTATAGATGGAAAAAAAGGTATTTTAGTTGTTTATTTACTTAACCCTTTCCCAAACAAGACCTGTATTTGACGTCTCTAAAAGAAAAGACTTGGGAAAACATTGAAACAAAAGAAGAAACGGCTGATAACCAGCAGTTTCTCCTTTTGTCTCAATATTTTCTGTGTCATATTTTACACAAATCCTATCTTTGATATTATCCATTTTGTCATTTGTGGCAGTTTTTGAAGTGGATCACCCTAAAATGTTTTGTTTGGGAAAGGGTTAAAGGCGTGGTTGGGCCCCTACAGCTCATTGGGCTGGTGATAGCACTCAGAACACTAGGCGTCGATTCCTGGCATCGGAAATTCTGAGTCACGTGATTATACACCGTGTCGAAGAAGAGAAGGCGTAAAAAACGCCAAGAATTTGCAGAATGCAAAACATTTTAAAAATTGCTGATGTTAAAGTCATTGACGGCCAACTAAAACTTTACTTTTTCATCTATCTTGCATTGAGCCAATATTTATTTTCGTGGAAATCTGACGAAAAAATGTTCAATTTTTATTTCCAATTTATTCTGTGAATTTTGGTTCAGGATGAAAGTACTACATTTAAAGTAATGAATAACGTTAACAGGAACATTCCGATGCGCATGGAAATACTCGAGATCGTCTTTCATAAATCTATGGTCTCAATAAAATGTCCTCGCTGTAACAACCACATTTTCTTTCAGAAATTTTATTTTCAAGTTTCAAGATTATTTCAAAGTATGTGTTTTGAGAATAAGACGCCAGACTGAAGGACTTATGTTCAAGTCGTTTTCCAAAAATGATTCGATTGGCTTTTTTTTTCAATGTAGTATTGTATTTTCATAATTAAATAGAGAATTTTGTCTGTATCAAATGTACTAAAGCTTCTATCTAAGAAAAAATGTATGTACATGTACTTTAGACTCTAGAAAATGTTATTCTCTTTGTATTTCAGGCACAATAAAGTTAGTGTAACACCTTTTTGTGAAATAATTTGCTAAGAGTACATCGTTACATCGAGGACATATTAGTTATTGAAAGGACAATATTCGCTATTTTATGAAATAAACGACAGAAATCAATTTCACTATTTTATTCACACTTGAAATAATTAGATTCAAAAACATACCAATTTTACCATCAAAACACATAATTTTTATTGAACCATGCTGCAGTTTGTAATAAAAAAATCTTTGTTATTTGAATGACATTTACCATTACTGTGAGGACTTATATTTAAATATTTTTTCCATTTCTTACATTGTATTGACCTATATATGGTCATTAAATATTAAAATCAATGCAATCGTAAAAAATATATACATTTAAATGTAAAAGTCACTTTGTTAAACCCTTTCAAAAACGTTAAATTTTATGTTATGTTACAACTGCTGATAAAGTCAAATCGATCTCACTGACTGCTCAAATTCGCCCATTATTCCCGACTTAAAGACTTTTCTCGATCTCTACTCGATCAACCCGACATCTACCGTCTATTTGATCGAATGAACAGATTAAGCACAAATCGAGTTGATCGAGATGTGGTTGGAAGCCACTTGAGTAAAAGGCCATGTGATGGATGTAAAGATGTTAATCCGACCACACTCGATCTCCAGATTTGATTGATTCCTGATCTGGTCGATCGCCTATTCGATCAATACACGATTGCTTTTCGATCAACTCTCTACCCAATCTTACACAAATATTTCTTTTATATTTAAACAAATAGAGAAAGATGAAAAGGTGGTGCGGATAAAGCTCCACGACCATTTCCGATCACAAATGGCGATCGAGTTCGATCTGTACTCGATCGATTGATTCGGCTTGGTCCAGTTGATTTGATCGGCAGTAGATACCTAGCATAAAAATTATACAATTTGAAAGCTGTTGAAGACTACAAAAATGAAGTTTATGAAAATCTAACTTGTGTGTACAATATAGATGAATGGATATCAATGGAAACGGAGTCAGAGCTGGTAATCAGCATTTACTTATCTTACCTTAGTGTTCGTGAATTAGGAAGTAAAAACCAAGTCTTCTTTGTAAAAAAAATGAGAAGACCCGAAGAAAGTTAAGTAATTACAAATATGACGAAAACAAGAAAAAATGGAATGTCTTAAACCTTCTCGTCAAACCATAAAATATTACATTGGGAAAATAATAACATGTGAAAAATCAAGTAAAACACATTCAAGGTATAGTAAATCGTTCAGGAGCGAAAAATCTAGACCAAAGTCTGACTGTACAGTCTTGGCAAACTAATTGAGTTCGATCCTTTTGGCAAAATACGCAGATGATTTGTTGTTGTTATTTCTTTTTGGAAGATAGCTCACATGATAATATAGATACATGGTTGTAAGACGTTGAGTGTCCCAAAAATTGATTGTCCAAAAAACAAAACAAAACAAAACAAAAAGAAATAAAGTAATTTGAAAATGTTTTCTTCTTAACGTCTTGTTTACCTAGATAAAATAATATTTGACAAAAAAAATCCTTCTTTTTTTCGGGATGAAATGTTGTGATTGCAAGATTACATGTATGATTCGAATCAATACATGTAAATTGCCCTGAAAATTAAAAAAAATCTACTTGTCTTTCCACGGCACCCCTATAGCATCAGGAACTACTTTGCCATGACCACTTTCAAAAAATGACTAAGTAATTATTTCAAAACCCATGGAACAAAGATATACAGATTCATACCTTAAAAAAATAGTGTATAATGTCTCTCCGATATTGAGGAAAGATCATTTCAGAACGATCATTTAGAATTAACCTTGTCAATTAATCTAGAATTATATCCTTCATACAACATTCCAGGGTGATTGGCAAAATATCTCCATTAGACAAGTGATAAAATTCATCCATTTGTGGTACTAAGAATCCATAAATGTGTAAGGAGTCCTCGCAATAACGATTCCAAGTCCGCTCCGTAACAACTGATCGGTACACATGTTTGGCAACAGTAATTATATTTTTTTCATCTGAAATACTTCGCTTTCCTATTATAGTTTGAGACAATTATACATCAAGACCTTTTTCTCTTTGGAAAAAAGTCCATATTACATAAGAAAGCTTATTATGTCTTTGCGGTAACGATTTTCGTACTCCCAGTAACAAAACTGTCGTTATTGCGAGGACAGTTATTGCGAGGAATTCCGCGACCATTCGCTCCAAATTACACACAAGAATAACTATGGAGAATATATGTTGCATGCTGTAAACGACATGATTCTATATCTGAATAAGTAAAGCTATACGATTTTAAGATCTGAGCAATATAGTGTGGTTGATCGCGTTGCATAGAAAACGAAAAAAATAAGTCTACGCAGCCAACGGCCTACCTAATATGCCTCGCAACTTCGAAACCAAGTATTGCTTTGTCTTCATTTAAACATCGTGGTTTTAATGAGTGTTTCCATCTCCGTTTGGGTTTTATTTAAAGGAAATCTAACCAAAAAGACTTTGATTACGCACATGTAAGTTATTGCGAGGACATTTCGTATCAAAAATCCAGGGACAGACATATATGGCCAAAAATCTTCTTCGTATTTGTATTTTCTCAAAAAGGGCTGACACTATCAATAATGTGAGATATAAAACATTAGTGAAATGAAGAAAAATCCGATCTTAACCGATTATTTTATATCGAAAATCATGTTGGAAATTGATAATTTTGTCCAGGGACAAGAGAAAATGGTCATTTTTTGGTACAAAAGTGCAATCTTTTCAGAAACATTCCATCTGCCAGGCCAAATAAACTGTCTCTATTGTTGGTAGCGATGGTCGTTACACAGTGTACCTAAAATGACATGTTTATGAAAAGCCATTTCTGAGAAAATGAGCCGGGACAGCGATTTCCACGAAATAAAATATTGGCTCATAAAATAAGAATTTTAAACACTTTAAAGTAACATTTTATGGTAATTTAAAGCGTTTAAAATTCTTATATTTTACACACGACAAAATTAAAGTGGCAAACATATGGATTTCAAAGATCATGGTACGGAGAACATTGAAGGAAGAGGAGAAATTCGGATTTTCTTTTTTTTTTTTTTTTTTTTTTTTTTTTTTTTTTTTTTTTTTTCACTAAAATCTTTCGAACGTATTTGCAATTGGAGACTTCAAAACCAGGCGTTGATTGGGAAATGGCTTTCATGAAATCAGTATTTTCTACTTTTCCCTCGATGCTCTCAAAAGTCTGGAAAGTTTTCGGCTGCCATGGCTAGCGAATTAATCCATTACTAGAAAAAAGTGTTATCCGATCCAAAGTCAAAGATGTTGCAGACATTAATTTCTTGTGAATTACATTTATATTTTATTTACTTATTTTATATACTTATTTACTTCTTTACCTTTTCGGGATAGAAAACATTTGGGGAAATGGAGGCACTGCTTGTCAAATACAATTTCTTTATTTTCCAGAATGCTTTCCAAAGACTGTATCTGTTTGGGAGTCAAAACGAATCATTTCGAGGGAATGGGATAAGGCGATAATATTTTATGTTAGTGTTCGTCCTAGTTTTTTGACCAACGGAACGCACTGTCCGTCAGTTTATGCCACGGATACATAGCCACGTCCCCGTTTCCTGTGCAGTTATGAAAAATGGTGTAATTTGGGGGGGGGGGGGATTTATGTATTTTTGGGGGAAATGATGTAATTCCGGTAAGACCCGCTTGATAGTAGCTCCGGTCGGAGGCGTGGTTTGAAGAATGACAGTAGAAGCGTATGTTTCATTGGTTGACGAACACTAAGTCAGATAGAGTCTGCGCCTTTTGGACGTTTATATCACGTAGAATCTACCATACAGACTCTATCTAATTGTTTACATTTGTTGGTAACTTTAGTTTACCCAAGGGCAAATCAAGATGTAAAATATGTTTTTGGCCTTTTCCAGTCGTCTGTCCGTGTGTCTGTCTGTCTCTTGACATTTTCTAATTAAAAAAGTTTTTTTCTCCCAATCTAATATGTATATCTTAATGAAACTTAGTAGAAATTATCCTTGGGCAAAGGCGGTACACCCCTGCGTCTTAGAATTTCTTTTTGTCAAAAACTGTGGTTGTTGTGGTGGCATAAAAGGGGCACTATTTTATATTAAAAATATTGTGAAGAAAATAAATGACCACGATTTTTCAAATTTAGTCTATAAGTTTGCTATGGGGAGTACTAAAATGTTGGTTAAAACATTTTACCTAGATTCACATTTAGTCGTGTCCCTCCCAAATGGAAGCGTACCCTTTTTAACATAGAATAGGAAATTCTATATCAAAAACTCTCTTCGAACATTCTAGTCAGCCATGATTCATGAAAGTTAACAACAAAGATTCTGTACGGATCTTTGAAAACGTGAAAAAGGAAATCAGAAAAAGTAACAAATTCTCTGATTGTATCTGTGTATCATGCAAAAGTGAAATTGTTGTTGCCATGCACCAGAAATAGATAATCAAGCACCCAAGTGACTTTTAAGAACTACTAGTATTGGTGACAAAACCCCTTTTAACCGTAAAGCGTCATAGAAATGTGTATAAATTGTGTATCAACACAGGTTAAGCTATGTATAGAAAAATAATTTTCAGAAATACATGTACTTATGTGAAGTTTCAGTGACACATGAGACCGGAAATTGTTTAATAACGTAAAGCGTCAAAATGACGCTGTCAATTCGAATTCCATAAATATTGCATTGTTTCAATTTTCCTCATATTAGTGTCAAGATAGCACTTTTTGCGTATGCCACTGAATATTTATGACACTTTTTGTCTTCTTTAGTAGTTATATCATATTTTAAGCGCCTCCCACTTCTATGCAAGAAATATCACTTATTAACCAGATATAACGTCCCTGGCACTCATTACGTCCTTTTCGTAGCCAACATGAATTCAATATAGTTTGTCTACAATTACATAAACTGCCCTTGCCATATTATTATAAGCCCCTCCCATATTTAGAAATTGTCGCTTTGCAACAAAAACCTCGTAACTGCAGCTTGTTTAAGCTGCAGCTACGATGTTTTTGTTGAAAAGCAACGACATGCTACCAGAGAAAAAAAATCAACGACTTATTTTTATTGCATTAGTTGAAATCTTCTTCAACCATGCAGTCGCTTCTGTTTATTTTCGGATTCTTTACTCTCGGATGGGCTGATGACGTCACAATGACAACGTACAAGACTGATGATAATTTAAGGTATCCCATCCATCATTATATACGAAATACCCCGGGCGACCTGAGGTGTCATCCGTTGCACCGGAAATAGACGAGGATATCCCTCGTCAATTTCCGTTGCCGCGGATGACGCCTGGAAATTGAAGAGAGTGTATGATTGTGAATTTCCATTGACACAGATGAGTTCGAACCTGCACGAAGTATTTGGTACCTAATGATGAATGGTATACTTTTAGAGAGATGACACGCATGTGCCCCTCCGATGATGTAATATTCTACGTGAATGGCACGAGCGTGACGAAATGCTGCCATATTTGCACGCTAAAAGCTGGCTGTGAGCGTCTTTACTTCGCAGATGATACAAAACAATGCTTGGGGTATAGATCGTGTATCCATGAATGGCATCTAAATTCCGGAATAATAAAGCTTGAAAACGCAAGGTCTTATAAGGTAGGTAAAACATTTGTTAAAACCCTGTCCAAAACAAGACCTGGTTTTGAATTACCTAATTGATTAGGCTTGGAAAAACATTGAGACAAAAGAAGAAACTGCTGATAACGAGCAGTTTCTCCTTTTGTCTCAATATTTTCCGTGCCATATTGTACACAAAACCTATCTTTAATTACATCCATTTGTCATTTGTGGCAGTTTTTGAAGTAGGTCACCCTAAAATGTTGTCGTTTGGGAAAAGGTTAAATATCGTCGATTTTAATGCAAAACCTCGTATCTCGTTTTTGGAAGATTTTAACACATGAAACTAGAATTTTATGTTAAAGATACATCACATTCCCATTACATTTTTTTCTTTTAAATAGACTTGGTGCCAATATTGGTTTTTCTTATGAATATAAATTTTTTTTTATATATTTTTTGAAGTAGTTGCTGATAAGCGAAAAACACGCCTTTGAATTTGAAACAGAAATGACAAATTCCATAATTATACATCTGAAGTGCTGTATACACCAATTTGTTAAATTGTAACACAAACAAATATGTGACCCGTCACGCTAAAAGGGACCTTATCCGTAACTCCAAAAATCCAAATTTTGACAAACTTGTCAGACTCAGCACAGGTCAACCAGATCCCGTATGCGAAAAATGAAGATATGGTACAATAGGGAATACTTTCCAGATTAAGAAAATTACATACACGTGAAAAGTGTCGGCCCTAGTCAGGCTGCGCGGACTGCGCAGACTGACTAGGGTCGATATTTTTTGCACTTCCTATAAGGTCCCTTTTAGCGCGACGGGTCACATATATTTTTCGTAAACGGCGCAATATTTTTAGCTTGAAATTTTCAGAATGTTCATAAAAATATGATCTTTCACGTGTAAATAAAAGTAAAACTTACAAAAATATCTGTGAAATGTCTCTTTAAGTAACCATATATGGCATTTATACTGGGATTAACTGAACAATTTTGCCAACGAAAAAAATTAAAAAGCTATTGTACATGTACATGTATACATGTATATGAGTTCACATCTAATTGGTATCAATGATCAACTGACACATAATTTTAATCCAAACAGCGAGATTTTGGGTTGTCCAAAATTCAAAGATATTGCAGACGACAATTTAAAGTGACTGAAATTTTACATTATTTTGTTGTTTTTATTTTAATAGAAAACACTGTGGGAAATGAGCTTGTCACAAGCATTTTCTTCAATTTCTGCAATGTTTTGCAAAACATTTCATCTTTTGGGGAGCCAAAAAGAGTCAATGTGTGGTAATGGATCGAGAAAGATTCTTTTTTTATTAAGTTTAGACAAAATGTGTTCTGTGGCAAATAGGACTAATTAGTTTCTTTAGTGCGAGGGTGCATTGTGTAATGCGATTGATAATTTACACTGGTGGGGAACTCGGCCAAAGCGATGGACGTTTTTCGCTACCACAAGGTACAGATATTTTGCGTTTAAATGTGAGTTTAAAGATCTGATTGGATAGTTTTTCTAATAAAAATGAATTTGTTCTAAAAATAGACCGGATTTAACGATATGTATTGACAAACCGTCTGTGTTGTTATAAAATCTCGTAACTACGGCTTTGTCGAAGCCGTAGTTACGATATTTTATAACAACACCGACGGAATACTATGATCGCGAAAGAATGCCCCACCCTTTGGCCGAGTTCACCATAAGTGATTTAAGCACTATGTTTATCTATCAAATTTGTGTCTCAAATGATAGATGACACAGGGACCGATTTTATCAAGTTAAACATGACGTAATTTCCGACAAACAATAATATTTCGTGGATATTGTAACTACAGTTGGCGCCACATCGTATGGCACATGTTTACATTTTGTTCTGGGTTCGAACTCCAGACGTCATGACTGAAGACTGGTCGCTCTACCTATGTACCTAAATTGTCATAGTATTTACGTCACCACTTTAATAGAATTTTATAGCGGACGAGAATTCACCTGGCAGAGCATTCCGTTCGATTAGCACGGGCTGCTCTGCCAGGTCGATTATCGTCCGCTATATCATGTTTCACACAACAAGGTTTTGTTTACACTTGAACAAAATATAAACATGTACCATACGGTGTGGTGCCAACTGTACGGCTTAATCATGTTATTATGAGATTTTATATACCACACGATAAATGACCTGGCAGAGCAGCCGATTTTAATCGAATGGGATGCTCTGTCAGTTCAACTATCGTGAGCTATAACAGCACCAAATGTTTAATCAAAACATAACGGTTAACCCAGTCTATTTTAAGCACAAAATTTATTGCCATTCTCACTCCCTTTCAGGTGGTATGAGATAAGAAATCGGGGAAGAAAGAAAACATGTAGAAAGACATTTTCATCCATATTTAAAAGTTTTGTCTTAAGGTAGTTCACCCATAATTAGATTCGCGCGATGTCGGAATTATTCGGGCGACGTCGAAATTATTCGGCGGTGGAACTTATCACCGCCGAATGTTTACGACAGTGCCCGAATAGGTTCGAATACGTAACGACGACGCTCGACAAAAGCCGACGTTTTATGAATCTCAAAATGGCCACATTGCGGGTATTCTACCTTTTCCATTCCAAATATAAACATAAGAATTTTGTACGGTTTGTAATTTTGAATTCATGCATACTTATGAAAATATTTGACAAAAATGTTCAAAGTTACCTCCTCCCTTGCATATGAATATAGAGTAAAATGATATTTGTAAATTATTTTCTTCTTGGAGCATAATCTTGAAACCCGGCACGGTGAATCAACTTATGTGAAGTGTATTTACAAGTGTGTGTAATTTGATGCATTTCGTATTGCTAGAAAGTGGTGTTTTTCATTATGGGTCTTCTACCTTAATTGTGAAGGTTCCCTCTGAACGTATTCTAATATGTATCGAATATGTATGAAGTAGATAATTTCGTAGTTTCGGACATACTCAATGATATTTTTTTCTCTACATATAATACACTGAAAGACACTTCTAACGCAGCACTTACATTTTTCATCGTAAATAAATAAGTTTTGCAGTATTTTTATCAAATTTTCAGCACATGTACATGTACATGTTTTCTGTAAATTTCATTAAAATCGGTTGATCCAAACATAGAAAATATTTAAGTTTTTTTTACCAAGACTCAAATATGAAAAATCACAAAATCGCCACGCGATCGAAAAATTCAAAAGAACGAAAACAGCGTCACCAAATCATAATCTTATCTCGAATCCCTATTCCACTAGAGTTTGTTAACGCGCTTTCATGTGCGAAGCAATACTAGAATTCATGTGCATCTGTTTTGTTGAAGAAATAAGGTTTTGCATGTATCAGCATTGCACAAAATCATCATTTGCTTCCATAGAGATAAGTTTTTCGCCTTTTTGTGGCCAAGAAATTTTCAGCAACTGGAACAGACACTTAGGGACGAGTAAAGAACTACATGTATTTCGCAAAGATCCATCATAAGTTATCCTTTGTAAATGACAAAGAGGTGTCTTCGTGTCATCTTGGCGGACAGACGGAATGTTAGCTGACAGTCATAAACTTTTCTGCTGTTACATAAACAACCCGAATTTTCGTAAGTAGATCGCGAGGTTTAATTGTGACTTTTTGTTTTCTAGTGATATGATAGGAACTGCAAATCATTTAATTTCTACTTAATATGTGTTAATGAAAATTACAGATCTTTACCCAATATGATGAATTAAATTTGTTGAAAATTTGATACAAAATGATTTACTAAATGTTGAGTTATTTCCAAAAAGGTAAGTGTTGTGTCAGAAGTGTCTTAAAGTGTTCATGTAGCTATATACTGATATTTTTAGCACATTGTATTCACAACATTATATTTCCTTATTTCATTGAGTACTCAATTCATTTCATCAACGTTTTTAATGTTGTTCTCTCCCTTTCTCCACCTCTCATCGTTTGATACCAATCGAATTCCAATTGTCTTTACGATACCAATTCCAAACTGCAAACAGCGATTTGGCCAGGGGCTTATCCGAGTTTTCTCTGATGAAATTCGTTCTTTGATATCTTGATGTCGCGCATTTACATCAGAGCGCACTACCATTCAAAAACAACGGAAAGTTCGACAAAAGTTGTGGCGCTTTGTTCGCCGTCCGATCTTAAACGATATCCTTAAGACGCCTTTGATATCGATCAATGAACCATTTATTGTCATGCCTGGTGAAAAATTTAAGACCAAATGTATTTCTAAATGGTTTAAAGGCAATGTTGTGCAACAACCCTCACCTGAACAGCCATTGATTACAATGAACTACTTTCCGTTGTCTTTAGTAGTAGTGCGATCTGACATCAACATATCAATTTAAAGAGAGAATTTCATCAGGAAAAAACTCTGATTAGCCAGGGACAAGCCATCACTGCCACTGCGGAAATCACGTGACGATGGTATAATCACATGACTGTTTCAAGATGGCGGATTATTTGTTTGACATTTGTCTCTCGCAATTGGTAGGATAATCGTACAGCTATGTGGACGAGCAGCTAGAGGCAAGGGCCGACTCCGATTGGCAATGGCTCGCGCCATTGCTCGCGCCGTCGCCCCAACCGAACACCAATAGTGCGAGCTATTGACGTCATTTCCGTAGCTATAGTTCCAATCGAACAGCAATGGCCCCAGCTATAGTTCGAACACCGGAAAAAGTGTGGTCGGACCATGGCTCCATTACTTCATTCGGAACTCCTCGGATAATCATCGGACCAATCAGTTTCTAGTAAACAAATGTTTTGATTGGCTGACACAAAACGGGGGAGTGAGTATAATAGATAGAACAGCGCTTATTCCCAACGATGGCGCGAGCCATTGCCAATCGAAGTCAGCCTAGGTAAGGATGTCGTGAAAGGACTGTTGAGAAAAACGACCTACGACCTGCGTTTATGCTACAGCCTCCGCGATATGATCATATCAGGTAAAAGATGCATTTAACCGTCATTCAATCAATCAACATATTTCAAGTATGTCTGTCAAATTGACCAAACGCCGACTGCCAATCAAAAATATCGATTAGCCAATGGACGATCAGAAAAATGTCATGCCCCAATTGTTCTTCGTTGCACGTGTTATTGTTATTTGTTATTATTTATCGACCGACAATCAAAACAATCGACATGCCAATGGCGAAGAATTTTGTGCCAACAATACACTAGTTTAACCGTTGTGTTTTGATAAACCGTCGGTGTTGTTAAAAAATCTCGTAACTACGACCTAAATCAAGCCGTAGATATAGATAGTCAACGACATATGAATGGTCCAAGATCAGCGAGTCTAAATTAGCGGGGGAAGAGGGATTTCGAATTATAAAAATATGTGACTTGAACCCGTCTTCCTGTAATAAATCGACGAAGTACTATCTGACTACAGCTACTGAACTCACAAGGCATCGCGGACAGCACGCAATACCTGTCATTGTTCGCTTTTATTCAGTGGAAAATAGGCACTCCTCCCTATTTACATGTATTGGAATATACCGTAATCTTTCGTCGCGGCTCACGACTCGATGTCCAACTATACGAGATTTTATAACAACACCTACGAAATACTATTTTGTTTGTCCGAATTTACGTTACGACTATCTGGATAAAATCGTTCCCTATTAACGACCACTTCCTCATTGTTTGTCCTAAATTCTATGTTGGGCGGAGCGATCTGTCGATTGGCGTTTGGTCAATTACACAACAAGCAATCCTTTTGGTCTAGAAAAATCTTTCGTCAAATCAGATACACGGTGGATAATCACGTGATACAGTATTTTCAGGAAATCTTCAATGATTTTGTAATTACTCGAACGATTTGAATTCGGTTTGAAGCAGAGAATGCGGACAGACGTCACGCATTTAATGGACGTGGTTGAGTTTTAAAAAATCAACTGATAAAAAAGTTATTGAAGATAAACCAAAAATTTGGTTTATCTTCAATAACTTTTTTATCGGTTGATTTTTTCAAAAATCCAACACGTCCAGCTTATTCCTGGCATTTCCCCACATTCTCTGCTTCAAATCGAATTCAAATTGGTTAAGTATTGAAAAAGATATTGAAGATTATATTGGACATTCTGAGCCACGTGATTATACGCCGTGCTTTTGGTCTAGACAAACCTTTCGTGCAATCAGATAGATTGTAATGAAATTGTTAGTGAATACGGTTTCTGAAAGGAAAACAATGTAATAAAAGGAGATACAAATCTGGATTTCTTACTATACTTTTTTCGAAATGTGCTTTCATAGAATTGAAGAAACCTTAAACGAGAAAAAAACGCGTGTACCATTGTCTCCTTTTGCTCGGCAGGGAAACATGTGGCATAACAGTTTCCATATATATATTTTTTCCAATAATTCTATTAATGTAAGACGGATGGGAATGAAAATTTGAAGCAGAGAAGGCGGGGAAACAAAAACACCTTTTGGTTATCATGTGACACAAAAAAATCAGGAAATCGTGAATGACATTGTTGATACTTGACCAATTTGGATTTAGTATGAAGCCGTTATGGTGAAAAAAGTCAGTGTTTTAGTGCTTGTCAAAGATATTTTAAAGGCACTTATTGGAAAAGTGCTTAAAACTATTGAATTCAAGGAAAATTGTTTAGAATTGATCATTTAACGAGTACAAATTCCTCCGATTAAAAATTTATCAAAATTTCAGATCCCAATTTACCTCTGTCAAATGTCAACTCTTGTTAAACTTGCCAAACAGTACGAGAAAAAATTCGCACGCCGTAAGAGTTACAAATCATTAATCCTTTCCCAAACGACAAAATTTGATGGCGGTCTAATTTGAAAACAGATCCAGACGACAAAATTAAAGTAAAGGAAGTTCGAATGTGCTACGAGCTGATCGGGTCAGAGGGTACATGCAGTCGGTGACAGAAAGAAAACGCCCAAAAATTTCATTAGTCGGAAGTTTTCGATGCTTTAAACAATACCAGTTAGTAATACCTTTTAACATTAAGATAATACATATTTATTATCATGACAATGGATAGTTCATTCCATATACAACCGTTTGTGAAACTCATTGTATACGCCGTGGCAACTAAAGTCGGAAAATGTAAATTTAGGGTACCCATCTTTGAGCCCCATTTTTTTTTAAGATCCCATCGTTGAATCGCGTGGATCTTAATCTTTTCGTTATCTGCATATATATTAAAATACTTATACAAATTTTGGTGCTTTCTTCCCGAAGTGAGCATCTTGGTCAAATTTTGGGGCTTAGCCGCCTCACTACAAGACTTTCCACTGACGAACGTAATCGTGATATTGGGATACTGTAGGCAGTGATGACGTCATTGACTATGTCACACACGATGGGATTTCATCACAAGTCTATTGGTCGTTTAGGTAACGTTTCCAACAATATGGGACAGTGCTGGACTGCAGGGGAAAGGGTGCGCCAAAGGTCCCAACTGTAGCTCAAAAACAGGTAAGCATGTTAAAGCGCAGTGACACAGGGAGACTGGAGAGTCATATCAAAGACCAGAAACAAAAGTGTGATCAGTTCCATGCGTCGACTGGATTGCTCTGTAAATTAGTCACGCGCAGTACTAATTCAGTGACTTTCACTTTAGAGGGTAGTCGAGTTTGCGCGCTCGTCACGCTTGATTGCTTTAAGGTAGAAAAACGATTTTTGACCAGGAACGGATGAATTGATATCCGTTCAGATTGTGGTTGTACAATTTGAAAAAGTAGCATAATAAAAAAGTTAGAAGAAAAAAAAAATGTAAGTGATGCGTTATTTCTGAGGTTGAGTATGTAATTGACTTGCCAAATTCAATCTTGCATGCCCTAGGTATACAGTCATGATCCTATTCTTGTAAAGCAAGTTTAAAAGATGAACGAAAAAGTGGTAATTTTTAAGAAGTGTACATTGCTCCGTTCCATTTTTTTTGTTGTTGTTGTTGTTGTTGTTGTTGTTGTTGTTGTTGTTGTTCGGAGTAGATTTGATATAGAAACAACCAAATCATGCCATTTCTCATATAACGAAGTCCTGCTTTTAAAGTCCGTGCATGTACTGGAAAAAGGATGCAAACCAGTGAGGCGAAAGAACTAAATTCTTGTTACAAGCATCTTCTTCCTTTGCGTCACTACTTTCTGTGTTGTTAAGTTTACAACATCAATTTCATGTACACCCAATTAGGCCTCTGTAGCAGCTATCAGGACTTAGTCGATTTTCATCATTTAGGAAAAGTTGGGCCTAATTGAACAAATCAACGCGAGTGTCACATTTTTTAAATTAATTGTCAACTACTTAGATACAATAATGAAAAAATAAGTTTCATTTCTCATTGACAACCAATTCGAGCTACAATGCGGGCGTTTCTGATATTGTTCGGCAGCTTTTGCCTTTGTTGGGCTAATAACGTATCATGGACAACAACATACCGGAATGAAACATTCAAAATTGGCAGATGTCTAAGGGATGATGTGCTATTGTTAACGGAAGCTCGGAGCCGGATACAGTGCAGTTTGACCTGCGCCTTGATCAATGGCTGCAAAGTGTTTTGTTTCTCGGATCACTCGAAACAGTGCATGGGGTGTAAGAAAAGATTGGATTCAACGCATGGCCATGACATCTTCAAAGAACACTGGGTGTTGGGGGCAGACATATATCAGGTAGATTTTTGGGATTACAACCGATCATTAACTACAAAACACTTTGTGTGTCTTCGGGCGTCATCCGTAGCAACGCAAATTGACGAGGGTATCCCTCGTCAGTTTCCGTTGACACGGATGATTCCTGAAACTTTGACGAGGATGTCTGTCGTGAATTTCCGTTGCAACGGATGACGCCAGAAGATGCACGATGTGTTTGGTATCTCATGATGGGTTAATTGTAATCCGTACGTTTTTGCCATTTTCCAAAAGACAATATTGTAGGTCTGTCGAATTTTGACGGTGTCTCAAACGACTATGATAAATATTTGAGCAAGGATCTGGAAAAACGTCCCTTATAGCATTTGAGAACAACATGGTTCCAGGTCAGCCTGCGTATACACGCAGTCTGACCAGGAACCATGTTGTTCTCAAATAGCTTCATCATGGTCTATAGCAACCATTTGAGAATAACATGGATTCTGGCTAGACTGCACCTAGACACAGCCTGATCTTGAAATCTGGCTGTCTCAAATGCTATAAGGGTCGTTTTTCCAGATCCCGGCTCATTTATTTATGTGCCAAAAATTGGAGAAAGATCTGATAGAGACCCATATACTGCTTCTTTAACCCTTTCCCAAACGACAAATTTTGGACTGGTCCAAATTCAAAGATGTTGCAGACGACAGTTTCAAGGTAAATGAAATTTAAAATCATTTGGTCTTTTTTGTAGAAAACATTGTGAGAAATGAAGAAATTGCTTGTCGCAAGCAATTTCTTCATTTTTCACAATGTTTTCCCAAGCCCTGGGCTTAAGGGGAGTCAAAAAGGGTCACTTTGTGGTAATGGGTTAAAGAGACCGTCCATAGATATTTTTTAGAATGTTACTTTTATTTTTATCTGAAAGAGCATAATCATTTTCGGATGAAAATTCTGCAAACAAGCCAACGTATTACGCCCTTTACGAGGAATATTTTTTTCTTGAAATTGAATCAATTGTGGAAAACTACAGTTTTACATGGAAATGGATTTGTCATTTTCGTCACGACCTTTAGAGTGTGGTTTTTTTTTTTTTTTTTTTTTTTTTTTTTTTTTTTTTTTTTTTTTTTTTTTTTCATATTAACTACAAGTTCGAAACACTGATAGCCAATATTAGCATCAAAGCATATTTTTAAAACAATGAAAGGATGCGTTATGTTTTTTTTTTTTTTTTTTTTTTTTTTGTTTTTTTTTTGTTTTTTTTTTTTTTTCAAAGTTGCTTTAGGTTATGAAAAAGCTATTTGAAAATAACGTGGTTCTTGATCAGACAGTGTAGATTGTGGTTTGTTTGGGAAAGGTCCAGAGTAAACTCAGTATGACTGATCTCGATTCCGGCCTTGTAAATTGTATCTTTGTATCCATCCCTAATGAGATTCACGCGACGGTGGAATTTTTAGTGCACCTTCGTTAAAGTGACATTTCAGAATTATTTTTACATAAATTTTACTTTTATTCTATCTGAAAGAGCGTGTTTTCTTATGAAAATTCTGAAAATTTCAAGCCAAAATGTTGAACCGTTTACGAGAAATATATATTTTTGTGCTAAAATTAAACAAATTGTTGTGGACAACAGTTCAGATTTATATAGAATTTGTCGTTTCTATCTCAACTTTGAAGGCGTATTTTTCACTTATAAATAACAACTTCAAAAAAACTGATAGCATTTCTATGCATTAGAATACACAATCTTTGCATCAAGACATACTTTTAAAAAATGAAATAAATGTGAAATGTCACTTTAAAGTGTGTTGTTCGGATCCTAATCTGCTCCGGTGACGTTGTAAACACACGTCGCTTTTCAACAAAAGCCTCGTTATAATACATTCACAATTAAACGAGAATAGGTACGGTTGTTTTGGTTTATTTTTAGGTAGAATAGTTACTTTTACCTATGTAAAATTAAAGCAAAACAAAGGTAACTATTCTCGTTTAATTTTGAATCGATTATACTGCAGTTCGTGGGTGTTGTTTTTAAAGCTGCAGTTACAATGTTTTTGTTGAAAAGCAGTGACATAATTATTTTGTCCTGATAAGTGTCTGTCCACGTCTTTTTGTAAAATTCAATCTGAACTTTGACTTTAATTTCAGGTGGCGTGAAACGCAAACGATACAGAGCACAAAGAACCATTGAAGAAAAACGAGGAAATGTAGAAAGACTATTTACACTTATAATTACCTTATATAATGTTCACGTTCAAGATGTGGTTATAGAACAAATAGTTTAACTGTGTGTCTCTCAGGGTCTTTTGAAGTATTGTTTCAGGATTTTTTCACTTTCCTTTTTGGTGCCTTTAGGCAAAAAAAAAAAAAAAAAAAAAAAAAAAAAACATTTAAAAAAACGGGATTGCAGTTTGTATTCGTGACGTGGATCTATAACAAAAACCCGTTGGTTTGTCCAATCTGATTAAAATGTGGTGTTCTTGGGCGGATCTAGGGGTGGGGCAGGCGGTCATGACCCCCCCTGGAATTGGCTGAAAATTTAATTTTGACTTTATAACTTGTTATCAAAAGAGAACATTTGGGCTTTGACCCCCCCCCCTGGAAAAAAGTCCTGGATCCGCCTTTGGTGTTAACATATATTAACATCTGAGAGTCACCAGTTAGGGATCATTGTCTAAACTTCTATGACCCTGAAAAAACAAAAGTTGTTTTATTTAATCTAGCTAATTAAATTAAGTGTATCAGCTTGATAAACCAGTCTTTTAAAGAACCACAGGTTTTTGGGAAGCAAATTTTTCAAAATTTGCTTCTCTTTGCAGCCACCTTTCTCTGCACTTTACCATTCTCTGCATACCACACAAAATCTTTCGGTCCTCCTCATTATAAATAGTTCTATCAAAAGCAAAGATTAATGAGGTAAGTAATTCGAATGTTCAATATTTAAGTCTGAAGTTATACATGTAGATATTGAATTGTGTGAAAGAAAATGAAACATTCAATTAATCTTGTCTCTAAGAGAAGAAAAGACCGATGTAGTAATTTGCTTTATTATGGTTCAAAGATCAGTCCAATGGCCTTCCTTGTAAATGGGTCAGTCAAGTTTACTGAACTATGAAATATATTCAAAGGCTCAAATCTATAAATAGCTAATTTACACAAACGATAAATTAGACTGGTAGCCGTTGTATGTATGCTATGTATTTACAACTGGTAGTACTTGGCAAACCGCATCTATTGATTGGTTAGTAGGGCCTACTGGTATACACATAAATTTTTTGCTAAAAATAGATTCAACCACTCCAGCATGAAATCAAAGTATTCAAGGTATTCAAATGGATAATCAAAGTACATAATCAAAGTACTCTGCTTCTGGTTAGGCCTACATTATTAACAAATTTGCTTCCCAACAGTACTTTCGGTACTTTGATTTACTTATAAACCTGCGATATCAACTGATAAACCAGGTTTTTCACGCATAAACTTAGGTTTTCACTCTTAAACCTACGATATCAACGAAAAACCTGGCATAACAGTTGATATCCCAAGTTTACGGAGTGAAGAATCTGGTTTTCCCTAGAAAAAAACTGGTTTATCACTTTGATATCTTAGGTTAATGAGAGAAAAAAGTTTTTCTAGATAAACCTAGCTTATCAATTGATATCGCAGATTTTGTAGAAAAACCTGGTATATGTGCGTAAAACCTAGTTTATCTAGAAACGCCCAGTTTATCAGTTGATATAGTAGGTTTATGAGTGAAAAACCCTGTTTTTCCTTGAAAACATGGTTTATCAAACTGATAAACTAGATTTTTCTTTGAAAAAAAAAAAAAAAAAAAAAAAAAAAAAAAAAAAAACAGAATTTTCTACTTAGTGTGCATTTGGCTTGCCATATACTCGTGATCTTATTGTCGGTTTGTCGCTGAACAGAATCTTGAAAGCGTATATTTGATTGGCATTGTCATTGAAGAAATCCCTTGCTAGTGCCTGTCAGATATAACTGAAACCAGATTGTAATAGCAATGAATGTTGTACTACAACAGATTCGGTTTAATTTATATATTGATAAATCGTTGGTGTTGTTATACAATCTCGCAACTACGGCTTGAATCAAGCGGTAGTTACGAGATTTTATAACAACACCCTCGAAATACTTTTGTTTGTCCGAAATTACGTCACGCTTTAGTGGATAAAATCGTTCCCTATTTGTCCTATAGTACCCCCCCCCCCGGGCTTTTACTTAACAAATGTAGTCCGTCGCACATCGATATTTATTTGGACAATAAAAACCTCTAAGCTTGTTATTATTTCATAATTTGAAAATTATTATTCTAAGCATCTTGCAATAGCTTTGCGGTGCAACCATTTGTGAAAATTTGAAAATTGTGATATTTAAAGCTGTATTTTCTGTGGGGTAAACAATGTGGGCAGACATGAAATCTGTATTTTTATTTCATCTTTTTATTTCATTTTTTGAATTTATCTTTACATTTTTTGCCTTATAGTCTACCTAAATTATAGAAATAAGGCCCTAGAAAACACATGCGTAGGAACTTTTTGTTAATGCTCGACCTCCATGCTTAATTGAAACTTTGATATGTATGGAAGATCACTAGGGTGGAGGTCACATGATAGAGGTCCTTTAAAGGTCACCACAAGGTCAAAGGTCAACTAAGTGCAAAAACAAATGGTATAGCAAGAAAATCCGCCATAACTCACTTAGTTCTGGGTCTAGACTAACAAATTTGGTATCAAAATGAAGCTGGACCATTCATGTTTATTTTGCAGTTAGATATGCAAATCAGCTAATTTGCATATATAAGATTTTGAAGATTTAATTAGAAATTTCGAAGATTTTTTGGTCATTTTTTATAGCATAAAGTTGGAACATAAGCTATAACTCACTAAGTTTGTGGTGTAGATTCACGAATTGGATGCCAAAATAAAGCCTAGACATCTGTCCTCAAGTATAGTTAAGCAAAATAAGAACATTACATATGTATGCTTTTTAATATTTTTTTTATTAATTGATGAAAATATCGCCAATTTGTAAATATTTGATTCACACAGTAATCAGACTTAAAGGTATCACAAGAAAATTCTTTAAAAATCAATCATTGGGCCAATTCCAACCAAACTTGGTATGAATGTTCTTTGAGTGACCCTATTGAAGATATGTTATCAAAATTTTGATTTGACAAAAAAGTGGGCGTGGCAGGGCCGGGCTTATCTGCCTTAGAGAAAGCACAAGAACATTCTTTACAAATCAACCACTGGGCCAATTTGAACCAAACTTGGCATGAATGTTCTTTGTGTGACCCCTTTGAACATTTTTTAAACAAAAGTTTGATTCGTCAAAAAACATGGACGTGGCAGGGCGGGGCTTATCGAACGTAAACAAATCAAAAGAAAATTCTTTAAAAATCAACCATCGGGTCAATTTGAACCAAACTTTACGTGATTGTTCTTTGAGTGATCCTTTTGAACATTTGCTAACAAATTGTTTGAAATCAACAACAAATAAGGACGTGGCAGGGTGGGGTCACTTTCAACTTGGAGAAATCATGAAAAAATATTTAAAAAACAACCATTGTGCTAATTTATACCCAGCTTTTTTGGATCGATTTGAACGAAATTGTAACTAAATCGATTATGCAAAAATTGCTTTACTTCTAGCCTGATCGGAGCAGAAAGTTCTTAGTTATAAGCCTTTGTATTTGAAAAAAAATGCCATTTTCCCTCATGTCATTAGAAATTTTGATGATTGTTTTGTCATTTTCTTTATAATGTAGTTGAAACAAAAGCTATAATTCGTTGTGTACATTCACGAATTGGGTACCAAAATAAAGCCTAGACATCTGTCCTCAAGTTCGATTGTGCAAATTAGCTAAATTGCATAAGCAAGATTTCTATCGTCAATTTATGAAAATTTGATACACACGGTGCCTTGAAGCTTTGTGTGTTGATTTAATCATATTGTCTATGCAAACATCCAATCAAAAACATGATTATGCATTTTTAGATATGTCCGATTGAATTACAGTATCGTAGAGGGTGCGGTTTCCATGGTAACATGTCTTGTAAAAGTGAATGTGGGGTATAGCAGGATGAACAGCTATAGTTCACTAATACCGGGTTAAGACTTACAGTTGATGTGTTATAAAATGAAACTAACACACCCATCCTTATTTTTCAGAATTGTTATGCAAAAAAAGTTTGCATAATCATGACTTTGTAGAATTTATTAGAATAACTGATGAAGTTATCATCAATTTAATAGAGTACATTGGGAACATCAGTTTTAGCTCAGTTCTTGGTATAGGTTATATAGGTTAACAATTTTGGTATCAAATAAAAGCATAGGCATTCATCTTTATTTTTCGGTACAGTTATGCAACCTAGTAGATATGCAAATCAACTAATTTGCAAATGTATAACATTGAAGAGTTAATGGGAAATTTCATGAAATTTCCATTGTTTTTGTTTCCTATATAGCAAGAAAAAAGCTTATGTTCACGAACTTTGCGGTGTGCACAAACAATTTTGGTATTGAAATAAAGCATAGAGATCCATACTTGACTTAAAATTTGCGAATAAGCATATCTGTATGTCCACGATTTAAATGTTTTTTAATAGATTTTTAGAATTATGATGAACACATCACGAATTTGTGAATATTAGATACATACAGTGCTTTCAAGCATCTTGGAAATACTAGTAAATCACATAGTTTATGTACAACTTCCCGCCCAACATAAAAATTAAGCATTTTGAAGTCTTTTTTCGGAAATCAGTTTTAACTTTGATATGCTAATGAGTGCGTTTTCCATAAAAACATATCTTTGAAAGGTCGTTTAAGGGGATATAGCTAGAGAAGCAGATATAACTCACTGTGTTCTGGGTGTAGGTTAACAGTTAGGATATCAAAATGAAGGTTAGGCACCCATCTAAATGTTCCAGCATAGCTTTATGCAAAATAAATAACTGCTATGATTGATAAAATTATTGTCATTTTTTGGGAGTGCAATTGGAAAATTAGACACAGATTATTTAAAGTTCTGTGCATCGACTTAAAAGTATAGAGGAATCCAGAAATTAGTATTTACCTGATTACCTCCCTTACCGCCGCCATTAACATACTGAAGATTATCAACTTCTCAGTACTCGAATGTCAATACTTGAGTGATAGTTGGTATCTGGAGAAGCTTCTGAGGGGCATATACCGACTTTAATGGTTTACTTCTGGCTACAGAAACAAAACACAGTGATAAGAGAATGTTTGTTCGTCACCAGGAGGTACTTTGATTAAAGACTGTCCATACAAATATGATCCAAAACAGACTGGAATAGAAGGTTAATGCAAATCTTATCAAAATACTTAATGTATTTCCTTTAAATGACAAGAAACCAGCCCTTTAAATGACAAGGGACCAGTCCCTGTGACAATTAAAGGTTCAATAAGAAGAGGTAGAGCAGATATTCTAAAATAATATTTAGTGCCATAGCACTTGTATGCAAAAATCTGTAGGCTTTAGATTCTAACAAGAAAAGAAAAAAACGACATTTTTTCGCCAAGAGAAGTACTTTCAATGACTAGTGAGTTTAAGAGAGACAAGCAGTTAATGCATGCCAAACATCCCAGGGAAATCCATGATGACCAAATTCATGATCACCTTATTCGTCACTTTGACAGCTAAATGTCACGAAATTGTGATAAAATGGATTTAGGCATATTTCCTTCGATAAGAAAATGAGCACAGTTTGCAACTTTGTCTACTGTTAAAGGAAGCCTTAAATCAACTGTGTAATAACGGAGCAGCGTCTACTCTTGGCATAACTGATTCCCCTTTAGGGATATTTATCTGACCCTGATATTTGACCTTAACTTTATGAATGACACCAATTCTGGTATAAAAAGATATTTACTTACATACCAAATTTAAGCTATTGAAATGTAAACGATAAGACATTTTAAGTAGGCTTAAGTGCTCGCAATAAGTTATACAGAAAAATGTAAAGACATACAGTATTGAAAGATTATAAACCACACAATTCTAAAGTTTTGGCAGCATAATATCAATAATATATGTATAATATATGTAATATGATAATATTGTAATTGAGTCCTACAAGAAACTTTTCAAAATGCATTGTGGGCATATACAGGTATTCACAAACGGAAGACAATTTCATCAAAATTTCATATTAACTATTCAAACCCAAATGCGGTTGAGCTATTGCAACGTAGGTACTTTGCATAAATATTCCCATGAAATAAAGACGGATGCTAAAACTTAATTTTGACATAGTAATTGGTGGTCTACACTCACAAGGCCGTGAAATATTGCTGTTTCTCCAGCTATACCCCATCAACAAACTTTTTAAAAGATACGCTTCCGTGGAAAACACACTCTCTAGTATACTGTATTTCAATCTGATTCTGTAAAAAGACAGCAACATGCTTTATTCTGTTTGTGACGGGAAATTGTGCATTATGCAGCATATACGAGGTATAGTCAAAAAGTTCCCGGACTGCCTTTGAATTGTATTTTTCTGACGCATTTGATTAAAGTCTTTTTTTAATAAATACTTACGAAATGTAAACTACCACTTTGATAAGTTTTTGTGGTTTTAAAATGTTAAAAATCAATATTTTCTAAGGCGTTAGAGCAAAGTGTTCAAGAGTACGGATCACTTTGAAATAACGCTTGCTCCCAATAGTCTTACTAATATTCAAAGGACCATATCTTAAAAATTACAGGCGCTTTTACATACAGCCTCGATATAACATAACACCAACATATTTTCTGAACAATTTCAAAATTTTAACGTTTTGGCATAAAAATTCTGCGTTTCATACATATTTCTACTAGCAATGGATGAAAGACAAGTGAAATCAAGGCGACGTCACCACAGCGTATGGAACAATCTGCGCTATTAACGTTTATGTGAAGGCCGGTGTAACGTAGTAAAGTGACCCCCATAGAATACTGACCCCCCGGTCACTTTACTATATAGAATACTGACCCCTTTCTATAAAATACTGACTCCCCAATGTAAAATAACGACCCCCCTGATTTTATCTATAAAATACTGACCCCCATCTAGTTTATTGCTAATTTAACATAGACTACATTTATAAATATCGTTTCAAATCACATCCGTGTTTATCATGCTCCTCGAAAAAAGTTTCGGGGAGCATTTAGTCGCCATGCTATATTCCGTTCGTTCGTCCGTCCGTCCGTCCGTCTCTCTGTCCGTCCGTTTATATACAGTCAGATGTCAGCATACTTTAGGCCAAATTTAATGAAACTTCACATGTGTAATCCCTGAATACCTTTTGAGTCTGTGTTCTCTGGTTTTTTGTTTTTTTTTTTGTTGTTGTTTTTTATCAAATTGAGGCTGCGTCACAGAAAAAGGGGCCTTAATATAGAAATTAGTGTTTCTCTAATTTCTCTTCATTCAATGAACATTAGTTAAAGAAAATTTGTTCTTCAATGATGAATGAGATGTTCTATAGCTTATATAGTTAATGGTTCATGTACAAAAATCCTGTCATGTGAAAAGGGGACTAAATGTATAATAACATTGCGTGTAGATCTCTAAGTCTGCCCGAAGCAAAATCTCCACAACTCTTGCACCAAATTGGACGAAACTTCAATAAGAACTTCGTGAAATTCTGTCAAGAATCTTTTCTCTCTGTTTCTCAATTTGATGCTGTGTTATAGGAAAAGGGACCTTATTGTAGAAGTTTTTCTCATATTTCTTTTAATCTATATTTAGATATAATTTAATGAAATTCTATATTCGATTAATTATTTTTTTCATATCTTACATCTTTATTTTCCAATTGCGACAGCTGCTTGACGCCTTTTTAGTCTGACTTATTTCTCTCAATTAAGTTTTATGGACTTCCCATTATGTCCCATTTAGCGTGACGGGTTATTAATACCTTCCCATGACAAACACATGGTTCTACACTGAAATGTGACATCATCGTGACCCAGTTTTTGGATTAAATCGCTTCGCCAATCGTTGAAGCGTTTATCTGATTGGTCAGAAAACAAGTCACAGAAGATGACCCCCTGCTGGTGCCTGTCAGATTTACTGTCAAGTCAACACAGGATTTTAATCAGATTGAGAAGCCTAGATAACTATCTCGCTATTAAAAGTGACTAAATGTTAACATAATCATTCTAATATCGTCATTGTAAATGCAAAATCTCGTATCTCGTTTTTGGCAAAAACCAAAGGGGAGGGAAAAAGTGCAATAACCTTTCCCAAACAGAAATGTTTTACTTGCAATTTGGACATATTGTTCACGAATAATGCGTCATTAATACTGATTAGTAAAAATATCTCAAAACCTGCGAGAATTGTGTTAACTTGGAACTTTGAAAATCGCACAAATCGACATACGAGGTTTTGCATTGACACCGACGATATGCAACCGCCAGGTAAGAAAGGGAAAGTGCGAATGGCAGACACATATATACATAACTCTGGTAGGCTTCGAACTCACAATGCTGAGGGACAAGTGATTTTCGGTCAGAAACTGTTTAAAACCATTAACCCTTTCCACACAAATATACATCGGTAGTATACCTCACGATAAATGACCTGGCAGAGCAGCCCATGCTAATCGAATGGAATGCTCTGCCAGGTCAATTCTCGTCCGCTATAGTTCGATCCATGAACATACTGTGCGCCTACTGTGCATACGATTAAGAACGAATACAGCTGCTCCGAGACTGGATAGCTTAGTTGGTAACGTCGGGGTTTATCAATCAAGGGGTCGTGAGTTCGAACCTGGCTCGGAATGTATTTATTCTGACATTTGACAAAAGTCATCTGTCTCTCACCAATGGGTGTTAATCATCTATATGAGAGAGCAGCAGTAGGACTTGTTTGTATTTTATGGTGGTACGGGTGAGAGAAATATCAGGATTCCATAGTAGGTGCTCCAGCCGCCGCAATATGACCATAACAGTTGAACCAGCGTAGAGTTTAAATCAAATCAATTCAGATGCGGTGGAAGCGTCTAACCAGCCAATTTGATTCGGGTTCGCCCAATAATGAATGAAAAGTTGCGGTCAAAACACTCTGTATGTACGGACAGACGCATGCACGGACGAGTGCCATTGCACCTCTGATGCCTACCGATGAGGATAATTATGTTGTACGTCTACCATAGTTGGGTTTATATTAGAGTAAGACTTATGGTGTGTATGTGGAGAAGGGGGTCAGTATTTTATGGGGGGTCACAATTCTACGTGAGGGGTCACTTTTCTACGTGTGGGTAGGTCATAATACTATGACCCCCCGGTCATAATATTATGACCGGGGGGTCAGTTTTCTATATAAAATAGTGACCGGGGGGTCAGTATTCTATGGGGGTCACTTTACTACGTTACACCGGATTGACGCCTACGGAAATTTAGAAGTTCTTTAATCCAAGAAATGACTTCAGTGCATATTCTAGGACACCTTTCTTTAATTGACACAAGAAATTTAGGATTTACCGCGCGAAGATAAGCGATGATCTTAGCAATGAGCGACCTAAAAACGTGCTCATTTAGACATGAATACTGACATTCTCACGGACCGATGAAAATCATTTGACGATGTAGCTAATACTGTTGGAATTTGTCGTGGTGCAAGTTATGAAATAAATTCGATAAAGTAAAACACGTCTAAACTGTACACAGGATGGGATCGAGACGTGGCTTTAGACGGACGATGAGCAAAAGGCCCACGTTGTGTACACAATGTCTTTTCTTTGAACGTTTCCTAAGAAGCATGTGAACGCTGGTTTAACCAGGATAATATACTTTACAAACATAATGCATCCATTGTACCGATATGAAAATAGGAACTACATGATTATGTTCTAAAGCTGTGAAAGACTGTCCCGCACGCAAAACATCCCGGACTCAGTAAAATGTCATTTCAGCATTTCCCTCCTTTATTGAAATGTCCCCTATGTAACAGGTTTTAGTCAAACGAAGAGCTTTGGCCTGCGACCAGGTCAGCTATGAAATGTTATGACACCGATTTCAGTCGCTTGCTCAATATGTGTATCACGATGGGAAATATCTAGATCATTCTGATAAATAATTCAAAAAGTTGTCAACTAACCCGAAATCATTGATTTTGGCTCTGTAAAACACGACGTTATGTAGACGTCGCTGTGCGACGTCAAAATGATCCGTACATTGTTTATGTATGTTTTTGCAACTGTAAAATATTATGTTATATGTATTGTATCTATATGAATTAAATATGTACTTATCGGACATTATTTCCTCTTTTTAGATGTATAAGATTTAGAAAAATCCGAATGCATATAATTTACGTACGGGGGCAGTCCGGGAACTTTCTGACTGTACCTCGTACAATACCCTCCATGAATCTTAAAAGCAATATATATATTAGAATATATATTTGTCATATATCTTCATGATTTTTTTTAAAGATATGAAAAATCTTGGAAATGAAGGTAAAGTAAGCTGCCAGCAAAACTTGAATTAGGTATGGATATCTAGCCTTTATTTTGAAACTACGATTTTAAACCGTTAATGTATACCGCGAACTTAGTGAAAGAAAACGTTTTTCCATCTATATTCTTAACAAGTGGACAATGATGGTCCGAAATTGCTCACCTTAACCAAGATGGCATGAGCGAAAATGACATTTTTGTCAAATGCAAATGCTTATAACTAGGGACTTTCTGTTTTGATTAGGCTTAACGTAAAACTATTCTTGCATGATCAATTTAGTTACAATTTTGTTTAAATAGATTCAGCAAAGCTGTGTATAAATTAGCACAATGTTCTTTTTTTTAAATCATGATTTCCCCATGTTGAAAATGTCCCCATCCTGCCACGTTAATAAATCAAACAATTTGTTGACAAATGTTTATAAGGGTCACTCAAAGAACATTTAAGTCAAGTTTGGTTAAAATTGGCCCAACGGTTGATTTTTAATGAGTTTTCTTATAATTTGTCCGATGAGCATCGCCACGCAATGCCACGCCAACATTTTTTGAAGAATCAAAATGTCCAAAAGGGTCACACAAAGGGCATTCATACCAAGTTTGGTTCAAATTGGTCTAATAGTGGATTTTTTAAAGAATTTTCTTGTGATTTCTCTAAGTCTGATAAGCCCCGCGCTGCCACACCTACATTTTTAGTCAAATTAAAAGTCTGATAACAAATCTTCAATAGGGTCACTCAAAGAACATTCATGCCAAGTTTGGTTCAAATTGGCCCAGTGGTTGATTTTTAAAGAATTTTCTTATGATTTATCTAATGCAGATAAGCCCCGCCCTGCCACGCCCACTTTTTTGTCAAATCAAAATTTTGATAACATATCTTCAATAGGGCCACTCAAAGAACATACATACCAAGTTTGGTTGGAATTGGCCCAATGATTGATTTTTAAAGAATTTTCTTGTGATGCCTTTAAGTCTGATTACTGTGTGAATCAAATATTCACAAATTGGCGATATTTTCATCAATTAATTAAAAAAATAATTAAAAAGCATACATATGTAATTTACTTATTTTGCTTAACTATACTTGAGGACAGATGTCTAGGCTTTATTTTGGCATCCAATTCGTGAATCTACACCACAAAATGAGTGAGTTATAGCTTATGTTCCAACTTTATGCTATAAAAAATGACCAAAAAATCTTCGAAATATCTAATTAAATCTTAAAAATCTTATATATGCAAATTAGCTGATTTGCATATCTATACTGCAAAATAAAGATGAATATCCCAGCTTCATTTCGATACCAAAATTGTTAGTCTAGACCCAGAACTAAGTGAGTTATGGCGGATTTTCTTGCTATACCATTTATTTTTGCACTTAGTTGACCTTTGACCCTGTGGTGACCTTAAAAGGACCTCTTTCATGTGACCTCCACCCTTGTGATCTTCCATACATATCGAAGTTTCATTTAGGCATGGAGGTCGAGCATTAACAAAAAGTTCCTACACAAGTCACATTTTGGGTGAGATTTAGGTAGACTATTATAGATCTATACCTTTTCAGAATTTGTTGTTCATAAATTTGGAGATAAATCAATTAGACAATTCATATATATGTTAACGGTGTTGTTAATTCTTTAAAATGATGATACACACCCACTCTTTCGATACTCTCCAAAGTCGAGGTCTATTGATTAACCATCAAATATGACTTCTGTCATTTTTGATACACCAACAGCCTATTTGGTCGTCATTATCTAATTATAGCACATCATTTGAATTATAGAATCAAAACTAGAAATACATGAAAGTCTTGAGTCGCTCCACAGGCCTGAATTTCTTTTAATATTAAATCCAACTTTTTACTAGATTTTTGAATACTTGTGGTTCTTACAGCAAAAACAAAGTCAAAAGCAGCAATCATGTGGTCAATGCAAAAAGAGAGCAAATGATTGACTTATATTTTAGGGATGTTAGAGCGATAATAAAATTGAAAACTGTAATTTTGCCAAATTCAAGGACACATAGTTCAGCATGTATATTTAAAATCAAATCGAAAATTAAACACATGCAAGATCTTATGGTCACTATCATTCTGTTCAAATTTTGTCTTTTAGAGTCAATATTTGTCGCTTCACGTCAATTTCAAGGGCACATAACTCAGATTGTAACAGTGTGATCATGTTGAAAATTACACGTACGCAAGATCTTGTTGTCAACAAGATTCTTTCCAAGTATCATCTTGATTGGTTAACATTTGTGGTTGTTAGAGTGAAAACAAAGTCGAAAATGGCAGTTTTGTCAAATTCAAGGGCACATAACTCATGATGTAAAATTACATCCAGGCAGCATATAATGCTTATATATATTCTGTCCAAGTTTTGTCTTGATTGGTCAATATTTGTAGATTTTAGAGTAAAAATAAAGTCAAAACCAGCAAAATAGAGCCGAAAATGGCAATTTTTGGCAATTTCAAGGGCACATAACTCATGCTATAAAATTCACACCAAGCTGAAAATTTTACCAAAGCAGGATCTTATAGTCAGCATCATTCTATCAAAGTCTTGTCTTGTTTAGTCAATATTTGTAGTTGCTAGAGTTAAAACAAAGTCAAAATACAGTCGAAAATGGCAATTCTGTCAATTTCAAGGGCACATAACTGATGATGTTAAGTTCAGATCAAGGTGAACATTTTACCAAGGCAAGATGTTGTAGTCAGCATCATTCTATCAAAGTTTTGTCTTGATTGTTCAATATTTGTAGATTTAAGAAGAAAACTAAAGTCAAAACCTGCTATTTTTGACATTCAATGGCAGATAACTCAGCTTATTCTGGTTCAATCCATATCCTTTGAAGGAATCTGAGAGAGGGTCACCCAAGGATCATTCCTGTGAAGTTTGGTTGAAATCCATCCAGTAGTTTTTGAGAAGATTTTTAAAGAAAAAGTTTACGGACGCACGGACGGACGGACGCACGACGGACACACCGCCATGACAATAGCCCGCTGGCCTGAAAGGCTAGTGGAGCTAATCATTCAGTTTTATCTTGCATGACCATTACGTATACGTACATTACGTCGCTTCTATTTTTGGCTGAAGCCGGTAACATTTAAATTATCGAATCAAAACCATTCAGTTTTATCTTGTTTGATTACGTACATACATTACGTCGCTTCTTCTTTTGGCTGAAGTCGGTAATTTGAAGCGTCAGCCAATGAAAGTTTGTATCAGATTTTTCAATATGTTTTGTTGTGTATAGCCAACGATTGGATACCGAAATCCCACCAAGGCCCCGAGATTAGACGTGAAATGACCCCGCGGGAACAGAGCATCATTCTATCATAATGGAATGAAGAGAGAATGTGCTCTGTTCTTAAGAGAGTACTCTTTCGATTGCTTGAAACTAGTTAGTTCAAGGAAAATAAGATAACCATTTGCCAAAAGCAAAGACAGTCTGTTCTAATTTGAAAGCAATTATGGACTAGAAAATTGACGTGGTTTGTGTAAAATTATTGCAGAAAAATATTGAGGAAAAAAGGAGATAATGCTGGTTATCAGCATTATCTTTTTCTCTCTTTCTTGTCTTAATGTTTTTTTCTATGCCTATAAGATTAGGGTCGTGAAAATCAGGGTCTTTCCGGGAAAGGATTAGAATCGACCTGGGCCGCGTTTTACTAACGTAGATTTTTTTTCCAAAAACCTTGTAACAACACATCTGATTGAAAGAGAAATAATAACAGTAATTATTCGGCCGATCAGATTTGTTGTTGTTTCAAAAATGTTCGTAAGTTTGTTAGTAAAACGGGCCCCTGTTACCTAGTTCTTAAACAATGACCCCTTTTGACAACTCACCCGATAAAAGCTCGCGTTTGATAAGATAGCACATGTGAGATAAACGGTTTTTCGGGAAGAACTAAGTCAATTTTAGTTTTTTATAGTCTATGCGAAACTTGCATTTTTGAATTATTTAAACCTCTGGCATATCAGATAAGACTAAATTAAATGGCATTCCTTAGTATGGATCAAGAAAACCTAGAAGTAAAAGAAGAAAATGTTGATAACCAGCATGTATATTGCTGCTTTTGAACAAACCCCTCGTAACTGCAGCTTAAAACAAGCTGCAGTTACGAAGTTTTTGTTGAAAAGCAGCCAAATTCTAAAATACTATCAGAGCTACATAATTTATATACTAGTCAAAACTTCTAACAGGCCACTTATTTTCCGTATAACCAATATCTGTATGTAAATGTATATCCGCATGCGATTTAGGCCAGAAGTGGTCTTCTGGAAGAAGCAGAGCTAGTCTGGTTCCCGCCTCTGATACACTACGTTATATCTTTTCTACAACGTAGTGTATCAGAGGCGGGAACCAGACTCTTCCAGAAGAGCTCTACTGGCCTAAATCGCACACGGCTTATGTGACGTATATTTGGGCCGGAGGCCTATATTTACGTAATAAAATGTTCTGAGTTCTGTCACAAATGGTATATTTAGTGACGTAGTGACCACAATTCTTGTTAGTCAATGAACGGAATTATCATTTTCGAAGAAAAAAGAGATGCAAATGTTACAGTATTGAATACAATTAACCTTTTCCCAAACAACAAAATTTTACGGTGATCCCAATTTGAAAGTTGCTGCTGACGACAAAAGAGATGTTGTTAGAGATAGAATATAGTCCAGTCATTCTAGCCGAAAATAGGGACTTACCTTCAACTAATTGCAACAGAAATCATTCTTGGCTTTTTAAGTAGCCTTCAGTATTGTACACAACATATAATAAATCTCTAGTAATCCGAGAGTAGGAAATCACAAAAAATGAGGAATTAAGTAAAAAATCGGTTAGATGTACTATCCGAATACTATTCCACTTATACTTTAAAATGTTTCTTTTTATGAGAAAATATAACATTTGAGGGGATTTCACGCATTTGTTTTCTTGGATTTATCCAATTGCCTACATTAGTGTCTACAAAGGTAGATTTTTTTACGAAAAAGAAATTATTTACTGTAATTTTCGTCACCAACAAAATTTTCCTTTTAAAATAACGTTCTCCATGCCTACCCGGCATTTTTAATCATAATCCAACAATTAAAATGAAATTTTAAGCAACATATATGAATCAGCACATTTTTTATACTGAATTCTACCCTAATATTCTTATGCTTGATGTGTTTTTTGAAGGTTGAAAGTCGGATATCCATGTACTGTCCGGATACTCTTCCTTTTTTACTTTCATTTTCGTGTATATAGGAGTGATTTCGGTAGTTACCAATGTGTATAGACATAAAAAACAATTCATAATGAATTTTGAGTGTTAAAAATTGTCAACAGAGTCTTTTTCTTTTGTTTCAACACTTTTAAATTGAGTCTGAACAATGAAAAAGTTCATAGGCCTACTAATGGCCTACATGCCTAGACCTATATAGGCCTAGCCTACGGCATTTGAGACATCCGTGGAACAAGATCAGAAATGAAGCCTTATCAAGAACCTGCAGTTGCGCCCCCTCTCTGGAAAACATGGCCTCCTCTGGAAAAAATGAATGGATCCGCGCATGCATTGTGGTATTTGATTGGAGTCTTAACAACATTATTTCATAAAAACAAACCATAAAAAGTGGATTGGAAGAAACGCATACACCAGATTCTTACTGTGAAAAGAACAAACTATAAGGGGCGTCACAATCAGGTCCTGTTTGGGAAAGGGTTAATTAAAGCATCAATACATTAGTTCACCCATACTTAAAGAGGTGATTGGGTAAACCAGCTCACGTTTCGTATCGTCAACTATTTCCCAAGTAAAATTACGATGTTTTGACATCCCACCAGCGATGAATGTCTTTCATAACAGCTATCCAATTAGGCTTGTTTAAAATTTTATCATTTAGGAAAATATTTTTTTGAACAAATCAACGCGAGTGTCATATTTTTTAAATTGTCAACTACATAAATACAGTAATGAGAAAAAATATATTTTTTCATTGACAACCAATTCGAGGTACAATGCGGACGTTTCTGCTCATGATTTTGTTCGGCAGATTTTGGCTCTGTTGGACCGCTAATAATGTATCATGGACAACATATCGGTATGAAACAACCACAATTGGCAGGTGTCTACCGGATGATTTGCTATTTTATGCGGAAGCTCGGAGCGAGATACAGTGCAGCATGATCTGTGCCTTGAACAATGGCTGCGATTTTTTTTATTTCGCGGATCATTCGAAACAGTGCATGGGGTGTAAGATTATATTGGTTGAAATGAATGTGGTTGATCTCCAAAACACATACTGGGTGTTGAACGCTGACGTATTTGAGGTACATTTTAAGAATTACAATCAATCATTATCTACAAAACACTTTGTGTGTCTTTGGGCGTCATCCGTAGCAACGAAAATTGACGAGGGTATCCCTCGTCAATTTTCGTTGCTACGGATGACGTCCCGAACTTTGACGAGGATGTATGTCGTTAATTTCCGTCGCAACGGATGACGCCCGAAGATACACGAAGTATTTGGTATCTGATGATGGGTTGTTATCCGTTGTTTTTTGTGGGTTTTTTTTTTTGTAAAATTTAATCAGAAATTTGACTTTAATTTCAGAGGGCGTGAAGGGTCAAAATATACAGAGTACAAAGAAACAGTGAATAAAATCGAGAAAAAATGTAGAAAGACTATATATATTTACCACGATGTTTACATTTAAGGTGTGGTTCTAGAAAAAATGGTATGTCTGTCAGGGTCTTTTGAAGTATTGTGTCAGGATTTTTTTCATTTACTTTTCTGGTGACTTAAGGTAGCCCATCCCTAATGAGATTCGCATGACGTCGGAATTAGTCGGGCGCGATTCAAAACATTCAGCGGTGACGATGATATTATGAATCTCAAAATGGCCACATTACGGGTATTCTACATTAAGGCAAAAATCGGGAAGTCGAAAATGTCAGGATGAAAGTTTAAAACTATTTAAGAGTTACAACCCATCATTATCTACAAAAAATATCGTGTACCTTCGGGTGTCATCCGTAGCAACGAAAATTGACGAATTGTCACTCGCCAATATCCGTGGCCACGAATGACGTCCGGAAATTGAGTAAAATATATCTTAAATTTCCGTTGCCACTGAAGATACCCGAAGATGCACGAAGTGTTTGGTATCTATTGATGAGTTGTAATCCTTAATATACCTAGGTCTGTAAATAAGTGTGTGCTTTGTTTTGTCTCATTTCTCTAGTCGTTGCCACTAAAATTAAGACAGTTTGCTACCTAATCCGAGTTTTCTCTGATGAAATTCGCTCTTTGATATGTTGATGTCGCTCATTAAACGAGCTAAGAGTTTTAACTTTGAACGTAGTGTACTGTAATTTTGCATTTGATGGTTGAAATCTTGTAGGTGTCTCACAATTGTAGGATTTGAACCAACACACGCAAAATTGTATTGAAATGTAAGAACGTTTTCTCATCTGTTTACATGGGTGAAATTTGTAAACACGTGCCATAATATCGTTACTGGACTATACAAGAGATGGTGTACACAATTGAAATACAATCCAAGTGTCACATTTTTCAATCATTTCATTTGTCAACAACATAGATATAATGAAAAAGAATCCCTTTTCATCGACAACCAATTTGAGCTACAGTACAGTCAAAATCGGTATTGTTTAGGAAAGGATTAATATTTTTTTAGAAAATTTAGAAAAAATAGATTTAATGTTCATTGAAAAAAAAATTAACGCGTGTGTCACATTTCTATATTGTCAATTAGGCCTAGCTCTACTTAGATTATGAAATTAAAAACATATTTTCTTTTCTCTCATTGACGACCAATTCGAGCCACAATGCGTACGTTCTTTCTCATGATATAGTTCGGCAGCTTTTGCCTTTGTTTGGCCTGTAATGATGTATCTTGGATAACATATCGTCGCTTTTCAACGAAAACCTCCTAGCTGCAGCTTAAAACAAGCTGCAGTTACGATGTTTTTGAAGATAATCGACGATATCCGCAACTACAAAGGTAATGTTTAGCTCTGCATGGTCTAAGGAACAGAATCGCGTACAAGAACTGTATGTGGATGTTCTCCCTTTGTCTATTACGTCATCGCATATGATGTCATTTTCAGCGATCTGGTTATCACGCATGGTAGCTGTGACGTGAAAGAAAAAGTATATGGAAACTCCGGCTTTACTATAAAGTTGAATTCTGATTGGACAGGATGAACAGCCTCGGAGAATATATAAAGCTTACTTCTGATAGGACAATTTAATACTGGAATTTGCGAAGTATTTATTCATTTTTGACTGATTATATTCTATTTTCAAGAGAAAAGCTTGGTAGAGATATCAGTTATTTTTGGAAATAAAATGGTGTCCGATCTGACCCGAAGGAAAATTGAAAATCTAACCGGACAAATATTTTTATATATTAGATGTAGTTATATCATGCCTAGTATCATGCCTAGCGAGAACACTGGTCGTGTGGTACTGTCGACGTCCCGGACCTCCGGGATCCGGAGTCCGAGACCAGCCATCGGCCGATTTTTTTTTCTTTTTTTTTTTTTTTATATGAAATACTCGATGCAAAAATATCTTTGATCATTTGTTTGTATTTTACCTTACATTAAATTTTTCCAAACAAAATTTTAGATTGTTCCAAATTAATTACTTAATAGATGTAAACACAATTATTTGAAATATATCTAGCTCGATTATCGGCCTGTCCGATCAGACCATATATTTGTCCGAAATAACCCGTCGTTGGTGCCTCATTTTGTTTTCCTCGTGGTACCCGGTTTTATACGCTTAATACTTACTTCTCATTACCGATGCCAGTGAAAGGGTTTAGAATTTTCTGATTGTGACATAAGATACACTTTTTTCTTTTCCTCTATCTACAATGTAGCATTTTTTTTAAATTTTCTTACCACGTGATTCCCTACCGCACCACGTCAGCACACTCTTACAAGTACATGTACGAATGAGGATCTAGTCTGGACCAGTATAACACTGTTGCAAACGGGAGATGGGTGTTAATAAGGATTGGTTGTGTTAAAAATGAGGAAAAAATACCTTTTAAATTGCTGTGACACGTGATTCCCCACCGCGAAAATCCCATGTCAGCAAACTCTAACCAGTACCTTTACGAATGGCAACCTAGACTGGCCCGGTAGTAAAATGTCACAAACCCTAAAATGGGTGTTGATAAGGATGGGTTGTGTGCACAATGTAGCAAAGTTTTTTTTTCTTCGAATTGGTGTGTCACGTGATTCCCCACAGCGAAAATCCCACGTCAGTACACTCTAACCAGTACCTTTACGAATGGCAACCTAGACTGGCCCGGTAGTAAAATGTCACAAACCCTAAAATGGGTGTTGATAAGGATGGGTTGTGTGCACAATGTAGCAAAGTTTTTTCTCCGAATTGGTGTGTCACGTGATTCCCCACCGCGAAAATCCCACGTCAGTACACTCTAACCAGTACCTTTACGAATGGCAACCTAGACTGGCCCGGTAGTAAAATGTCACAAACCCTAAAATGGGTGTTGATAAGGATGGGTTGTGTGCACAATGAAGCAAAGTCTTTTTCTTCGAATTGGTGTGCCACGTGATTCCCCACCGCGAAAATCCCACGTCAGCAAACTCTAACCAGTACCTTTACGAATGGCAACCTAGACTGGCCCGGTAGTAAAATGTCACAAACCCTAAAATGGGTGTTGATAAGGATGGGTTGTGTGCACAATGTAGCAAAGTTTTTTCTCCGAATTGTTGTGCCACGTGATTCCCCACCGCAAATATCCCACGTCAGTACACTCTAACCAGTACCTTTACGAATGGCAACCTAGACTGGCCCGGTAGTAAAATGTCACAAACCCTAAAATGGGTGTTGATAAGGATGGGTTGTGTGCACAATGAAGCAAAGTTTTTTTTTCTTCGAATTGGTGTGCCACGTGATTCCCCACCGCGAAAATCCCACGTCAACACACTCTTATCAGTAACTTTACGAATGGCAACCTAGACTGGCCCGGTAGTAAAATGTTGCAAACCCTAAAATGGGCGTTAATAAGGATGGGTTGTGTTCAAAATGTGGAAAAAAATACTTTTTAAATTGTTGTGCCACGTGATTCCCCACAGCGAAAATCCCACACCAGTACACTCTAACCAGTACCTTTACGAATGGCAACATAGACTGGCCCGATAGTAAAATGTTGCAAACTCTAAAATGGGTGTTGATAAGCATGGGCTGTGTGCACAATGCGGCAAAGTTTTTGCTTTGAATTGTTGTGCCACGTGATTCCCCACAGCGAAAATTCCACGCCAGTACACTCTAACCAGTACATTTACGAATGGCAACCTAGACATTTCTATAAGGGATGTGAAAACCAGATCTTGTTTGGGAAAGGGTTAAATTCAGAGCTTCCGAGCCACTGTCGGCCACAACATTTTTGCTTTCAACTCTCCCATGTACCCATTTTATACACCTGGGTGAAGAAAAGCAAGAGAAGCAGTAGTGGGTTTGATTTTGTATTGATTTTATTCGGGGTTTTACGCCGTTTTCAACTTCTATGGTCATATCGCGGCGGCTGGAGCACCTAACCGTGGGTTCTTGGAATTTCTCGCACCAGTACAACCACAATATCCAAACCGAGCCTCCAGCTGCTCTCTCACATAGATGATTCACACCCATTGGTGAGAGACAAATTACTTTTGTCAAATGTCAGAATGGATACTGACCGAGCCGGGGCTCGAACTCGAGACCCCTGGATTGACAGACTCCGACGTAACCGACTGAGCTACCCGGGTAACTGTGGTTCAGAAAAATGCCCGTGGAACCAGCGGGATTTGAACCGAGGATATCTCGATCCCGAAGCCTGTGTCCCACAAGAGAGACAGGCAGAGCGGCAATGAGAGAGTGGAAAAGCGGTGGATAATCACGTGTTACATTATTTTCAAAAAATCTTCAATAATTTTGTAAATACTGGACCGATTTGAATTCGGTTTGAAGCAGAGAATGTGAGCAGACGCTAATCATTAGATAGATGTGGTAGATTTTTGAAATAGTAACTGATAAAAAAAGTTATTGAAGATCAACCAACATTTTGGTTGTTCTTCAATAACTTTTTGATCAGTTGATTATTCAAAAATCCACCTCGTCCAAGTTGTTCCTGACATTTTTCTACCTTCTCTGCTTCAAACCGAAGTAAAATTGGTTAAGTATTGACAAAATTATTGAAGATTATTTAAAGTCACGTGATTCTACACCGTGGGAAAGAGAGGCGGGAGTGAGAAACGATATGAGAACCTAATCAAACGTTATTAGGCTTACCATTTGCAATGAATTTTGTGCTAAAATAGATTAATTTACCGTTATGTTTTTGTAAACCGTCGGTGTTGTTATAAAATCTCGTAACTACGGCTTGAATCAAGCCGTAGTTACGAGATATTATAACAACACCCATGAAGTCCTTTTTGTTTGTCCGAAATTACGTCACGGTTAACTGGAAAAAATCCTCCTCTATTCCCAAACGACAAAATTTTAGACTAGTTCAATTTGGAAGCTGATGTAGACTACAAATTGGATGTTGATAAAGACAGGGTGTAGGCCTATGTAGAATATAGCACGGAAAATATTGAGATAAAAGGAGAAATACTAGTTGCCAGCGTTTTCTTCTTAAGTCTCAATGTTTTCCCGAGCCTATTCTACTAAGGACGTCAAAACCAGTAATCGTTTGGAAAAGAATTGATGTAATGACACTATACATATAATTCCAAAGTACAAAGAAAACAATATGAAAGAAGAAAAATTTGGTTAACTACAATAACTTCAAAAATCTGCATGCTTGTAAAGGTCTTTTTTATAAAATGAAAGAGGGAATCAAAGCGAACCCTGGAATCGAACCAAAATCGTGTGAAATACATGGACCCAGAAAGTTCTCGACTATTTCTTTTTTTTTTTTTTTTTTTTTCCTTACCCTTTCCCAAGCAAGACCTGGTTTTGACGACCCTATTAAAACATGTTTGGGAAAACATTGAGGCAAAAGTAGAAACTGCTGATAACCAGCAGTTTCTTCTTTTGTCTCAATATTTTCTTGGCTACATCACACACAATTGCAATCATTATCAACACCCATTTTGTCTTCTGATGCAGCTTTTGAATTGGACCTGCCTAGATTTTGTCGTTTGGGAAAGGGTTAAACTGTATGCGCGCACCCAGGAGTGAATGCAGGGGGCCCAGACCCCTCTTGAATTTGTAAAAGAGGTTTATAAAGGGGGTTTTATCATTAACTTTTCGTGCGTCGATGCAGTTGCCCCTCCCGTCTGGAAAACACCGCCTCCTCTGGAAGATAAATGTCTGGATCCGCGCATGTTCTGTATCATTTGTTTGGAGTCTTTACAACATTATTACATAAAGAACAAACGATGAAAAGTGGATTGGAAGAAACACATGCACCAGATTCTTACTGTGCAAAGAACAAATTACAAGAGACGTCACAATCAGGGGCCAGTTTCATCAAAACATTTAAGACGCTTTTTTGACGATGTCTTAAATATCGGCTAAAATAACAACCGCATAACGCAGGTCTCGATATAATGGTGATATGCGTTTCTTGCCCTAAACTTGTCGTAAGTCATCGGTAAGTCAAAAATACGTCTCAAATGTTTTGATGAAACAGGCCCCAGGTCGTGTTTGGGAAAGGGTTAATTGAAGGATCAATACTTTAGTTCACCCATACTTAGAGAGATGATAGGGTAAATCAGCTCGCGCTTCCACTGGTGGTGAACTCGGCCAAAGCGTGGTACGTTTTTTCGCGATCATTGTATTCCGTCGGTGTTGTTATAAAATATCGTAACTACGGTTTCGATAAAGCCGTAGTTACGAGATTTTATAACAACACCGACGGCTTGTCAATACATATCGCTAAACCCGTTCTATTTTTAGAACAAAGTCATTGTTATTAGAAAAACTATCCAATCAGATCTTTAAACTCACATTTAAATACCTTGTTGCAGTGAAAAACGTCCATCGCTTTGGCCGAGTTCACCACCAGTGGTTTCGTTTCGTCAACTATTTTCCAAGTAAAGTTACGCGGTTTTGACATCCCACCAGCGATAAATGGATTCTTTAACAGCTATCCAATTAGGCTTGTTTAAAATTTTATCATTTAGGAAAATGTTTTTTGAACAAATCAACGCGAGTGTCAATTTTTTAAATTGTCAACTACATAAATACAATAATGAAAAAAAAATATTTTTTCATTTTTCATTGACAACCAATTCGAGGTACAATGCGGACGTTTCTGCTCATGATTTTGTTCGGCAGATTTTGGCTCTGTTGGACCGCTAATAATGTATCATGGACAACATATCGGTATGAAACAACCACAATTGGCAGGTGTCTACCGGATGATTTGCTATTTTATGCGAAAGCTCGGAGCGAGATACAGTGCAGTATGATCTGCGACTTGAACAAAGGCTGCGATTTCTTTTATTTCGCGGATCACTCGACACAGTGCATGGGTTGTAAGATTATATTGGTTGAAATGAATGTGGTTGATCTCCGAAACACATACTGGGTGTTGAACGCTGACGTATTTTAAGAATTACAATCAATCATTTACTACAAAACACTTGTGTATCTTTGGACGTCATCCATAGCAACGAAAATTGATGAGGGTATCCCTTTTCAATTTCCGTTGCCACGGATGACTCCCGGAACTCTGACGAGGATGTCTGTCGTTAATTTCTGTTGCAACGGATGACGCCCGAAGATTCACGAAGTGTTTGGTATCTAGTGATGGGTTTTTATCCCTACGTTTTTAATCTTTTACGAAAGACATTATCGTAGATCGCTCGAAATTCGACGGTGTTGCATATGACGTTCTAAATGGGTCAAAATCTATACAGAGCGTGCACGCATAAAATATACGCGTCGACGCATAGTTTTTCAACTACTCGCGTAAATTTTATGCGTCGACGCGTAAATATGCGCGTCGACGCATAAAATTTACGCGAGCAGTTGAAAAAATATGCGTCGACGCGTAAATTTTATGCGAGCAGGAGTAAAAAATGTGAAACCGAGGCTGGCCAATGGGAGAGGCGGTTGGAAACCTTTCCCTTTATACGATAAAATCGTTGGATGAAACGAACGATCTGATTGGTTAATAGATAAAATACGCGTCGACGCGTATATTTACGCGAGCAGTTGAAAATTTACGCGTCGACGCATAAATTTTCAACTGCTCGCGTAAATTTTATGCGTCGACGCGTAAATATACGCATCGACGCATAAAATTTACGCGTCGACGCGTATATTTTATGCGTGCACGCTCTTAATAGACTTTTGACCCATTTGGTACGCCATAGTTGCAGACGACAAAATGAATATTTGTTAGTGGGCAGATAACTGGAAAAGGTCTGACAGAGACCCGTGATGATGCTTCTTTAAATACTTTAAAGAGACATCTCATAGATATTTTTTTCCTAGAATTTTACTTTTATTTTTATCTGAAAGAGCATATTTTCTTATGAAAATTCTGGAAATTTAAAGCCAACGTATAATGCCGTTTACGAGGAATATATCGTCGTTGTAAATGCAAAACCTCGTATCTCGTTTTCGGAAAATTTCAAAGGGGATGGAAAAAAGTGTAATAACTTTTCCCAAACTGAAATGTTTTACTTGAAATTTGGACACAAAAGATTTGTCATCAATACTGATCAGCAAAAATATCTACACCTTCAAAAATTGTCTGTAACTGGGCACACAAGTTTGTACTTTGAAAATTGAGAGAATCGACATACGAGGTTTTGCATTTACACCGACGATATTTTTCTCTTAAAATTGAATCAATTGTGGTAAACTACAGTTCACATGGAACTGAAATTTAACATTTTTGTCACAATCTTAAAATAAGGCGCTCTTTTATTATTTTCTTCAAAAAACCTTGTAAGTACAGCTTGTGTTAAACTGCAGTTAGGAGGTTTGCGAAGAGAACCGACGAACTGTAAGTGTATAGGCCTAGGTCTATGTATGATATGTCAAAGAACGCAACTATCGTGCCTTTCAACGAAAGCCTCGTTACTACAGCTTGTTTTAAGCTGCAGGTACGATGTTTTTGTTGAAAGGCAGCGATAAAGTTTGTCCTGCTAAATGTCTGTCCATGTGTTTTTTGTAAAATTTAACCAGAAATTTGACTTTAATTTCAGAAGGCGTGAAGAGTTAACATATACAGAGTACAAAGAAACAGTGAAGAAAAACGAGAAAAATGTAGAAAGACTTTTTACACATATAATTACCACGATGTTTACATTTAAAGGGGGAATAACACTTAACATCTTACAAATTTTCCGAGAACTTCGTTCAAAAAAAATAAATATATATTATGAAAATATGGCCTTTAAATTGCATCTATGCCAAAATTTTAGCTTTCTATCTTGTGTATTGGCTAGGATGTTGACGGATTTAAAACCCCATATGTTCAATTATTGTAAATATTATCCCCGGGACAAAAAATCATGGGGTTTTAAATCCGTCGACATCTAAGTCAATACACGAGGTAGAAAGCTAAGATTTGGCATATATGCAATTTAAAGACCATATTTTAATAATATATATATATTTTTTTTTTTGTACGAAAGTCTCGGAAAATTTGTAAGATGTTAAGTGTTATTCCCCCTTTAAGGAGTTGTTCTAGGAAAAAAAATTGTCTGTCAGAGTCTTTTGAAGTATGACTATTGTGTCAGGATTTTTTCTTGTGAATTAAGGTAGTCCACCCCTAATGAGATTCGCATGACGTCGGAATAAGTCGGGCGCGATCGAAAACATTCGGCGGTGGAACTCTCCATCGCCGAATGTTTACGACCGCGCCCGAATAAGTTCGGATACGTCACGACGACGCTCGAAAACCCGATGATTTGTGAATCTCAAAATGGCCACATTACGGGTATTCTACATTAAGGCAAAAATCGGGAAGTCGAAAAGGTCAGGATGAAAATTTAAAACTACTTAACCCTTTCACTGCCAAATATTGACCTTTGACGCGTCTTTTACCGCTGAATTAATTCGAAGAAATTTCCAAGATTTGATACCCTGTACACAAAATCATGCATAACTTTTGACTCATTTGATGGATTCCTTTAAAATATTTAGGACATACAGACAAATTAAGCATCTTTATGTTACCAAAATTTCAAAGTTATTCATGAAATGACAATATTTTTTTCTTTTTTATCTAACTCACAAATTGTTACAATCTAGTAGAACAATGGAAAAAATTGGGTGGGCAAACCTCGACTAAATGTTTTCATTGAAAGTATAATAATTTGATAGGACAGATTGTTGAATTGTCAACTAAACATAATTTCAAACTATCCCGAAGCCTTTTCCAGCATTTTTGGTGTCATTCATAGTGATATTTACAGCTTGTAGGCATAAATAGCAAGTTTATGATCTAATGGCAGCCATATTGTTGCCTTTTGTCTTGGAAAATTCCCCATAAAAATACCAAAAGCTTACCGATTGTAACACAAATTCTACTGTTTCACCTGTAAAATACTAGTACTTTGATTACTAAAATGGTGCTATAAGAAAAAGAATGTGTGAAAACCACTTAGCTGTAAAAAATATTCACATATTTGGTCCCCATAAATTTGTCGACTAAAGTCGCCTATGGCAGGGAACGGTAAAGCGACAAAAGTCGCCTATGGCAGTGAAAGAGTGAGTTACATCTCATGTGCCTTCGGGTGTCATCCGTAGCAACGAAAATTGACGAATTGTCCCTCGCCAATATTCGTGGCCACGGATGACATCCGGAAATTGAGTAAAATATACAATCGGCACTCGTTGTGTCAAAGTCAGAGGGGGCGTCAAAATACATCGACATATCCGGATTTCGACTCATCTGATTTTGTTTCTTTTCGACTTAAATGAAATTTGACCATTCTATTGTCCATCAAGCGCATTCATAATTGAAATAGTAGAAAAGGGAAAGAAATTGCTCGATACGAGCAATTTCTATCCTTTTTCCTACTAAATTTCAATGGCTGTATTTATTTAGAAATTATTTCTTTAAAATTTTTGAAATCCGTTGGCGAGGACGGGACCAACCATTCACTTCGACTTAAGCAGAAATTCGACTTATCCGATGTCGACATAACGAGTGTCGACTGTATCTTTAATTTCCGTTGCCACGGAAGATACCCGAAGATGCACGAAGTGTTTGGTATCTATTGATGAGTTGTAATCCTTAATATACTCAATTCCGTAAATAAGTGTGCGCTTTGTTTTGTCTCATTTCTCCTGCCATTGCCACTAAAATTAAGACAGTTTGCTACGTAATCCGAGTTTTCTCTGATGAATATCGCTCTTTCATACGTTAATGTCGCTCATTTACATCAGAGCGCACTACCATTCAAAAACAAAGGAAAGTCCGACACAAGTTATGGCACTTTGTTCACCGTCCGATTTTAAACGCTATCCTTAAAACGCCTTATGATACCGATCAATGAAACATTTATTGTCAAGCCTGGTGAAAAATTTAAGACCAAAAAGTGTTTCTAAAAGGTTTATAGGCAATGTTTTGCAACAATCCTCACCTGAACAGCCATTGTTTACAACGACCTACTTTCCTCTGTTTTGAATGGTAGTGCGCTCTGATGTAAATGAGCGACATCAACATATCAAAGAGCGAATTTCATCAGAGAAAACTTATTTGCTTCCATATTGTAGCTAAGAGTTTTAACTTTGAACGTATTATACTGTAATTTTGCATGTGATTGTTAATATCTTGAAGGTGTCTCACACCTGCAGGATTTGAACCAACACAAGCAAAATTGTATGGAAAATAATGAACGTTTTCTCTTCTGAAACACGCGCCTTACTATCGTAGCTTGACTATACAAAGGATTGTGTACAAATTGAAATACAGTCCGAGTGTCACATTAATAAATCAATTCATATTTCAACAACATAGTTTTAGTTTTGCTAATGCACGTTCTTGCTAGGTGATGCTTCGTCGGCAAATTAACACTGTTTTGAATATCGCTGTAGGCCTACCGTAAAAGACGAGGCACCGAAGCGGACTACTACTGACGACTGACTTTTTCCATTTTGTCTTAAAGCTGAAATTCATCTTCGTTTTCATGTCAAATAAGATGAATTCATCTTAAAGAGAATTGTCTAAAAAAAGATTAGCAAAAATTGCGATTTAAAAAATCAACCCCTAACCCGAGTTATAACCTGATAAAGATACGTGATTTATAGGCGCGCGTAAAACGAAACTGAAATTTACCTGTGGACCAGATATGGATGATGACGTCAATTGTGCAATCCCATTATAGCCGTGTTAACCTTACATGTATAAACGGTCAACTTTAACTTCAAAATGCGGTGAGGTTGCAAAAGCAAATATATTAAATAAAAGCATTTAATGGTGTTTATCATTTGGCCATTAAAGTGGAGAAAAAAATGTGACATTTTTTCGTGAATTTGAACAGTAAAATACAGTTATATTTACATGCCGTGGTCCAAAAATTCTCGAGTATTATACGCTTGATGATAGTGGAAATTTCCGGAAAAGTGCCTTTATATCGCTCTTTTAACCCATTCTCACACATTGACGCTGTTTGACGCCTCACAAGATAAAGGCTTTGGAAAACATTGTGGAAATGAAGAAATTGCTCGTGACAAGCAATTTCTTCATTTTCCACAATGTTTTCTATCCCAAAAGTCAAACAATTTCAAAATTTTATCAAATTGAAAATATCGTCTGCAACTTCTTTCAATTTGGACGAGCTCAAATCTTTGCCGTCTTGTAAGGGGTTTACATGTAGATTTAGGATAAAAGTTTCTTGTAAACCTCTTAAAAGATATATAATTATGTTGAGAAGTATTCTAGAAATGTCATTTTCTCCAATAACAAAGGAAATCCAACTCTTACATGAAATATTCCGTGAATTCTACCAATCTATCGTATGTCTTACACCTTGTATTATATTGTTTTTTTTTTTTTTTTTTGTTTTGTTTTTTATTATTATTATTTTTTTTTTTTCATTCTGAATTTTATTGGGTTGTTCAATTTGGGAAGACGCAATATGGAGCGTTGAAATCTTGGGTAGGGACATTTTATATGCCGTGATGTAACTTGTACAATTTTCAACCGTTTCCCAAAGACAAAATTTAAGTCTATTAATGTGCGGCCCATTGTAAAAAAAAACCAGCGGGGAAATGTGAAGTTCTTGGTTATTTTTTTATTATTATTATTTTCCTGACTGAATCAATGCAAAAACTTGTTTGAGAAAGGGTGTTGTGAGCTAGCACTAATCAACATATTTGCATGCAAGTGTCAACTGTTTAATGTCTTGTCTAACAAACTGGTATAATATGGACTACCGGTATTTGTTTGATGGGATTATTCGTATCAAAGGATTACGTAATAAATGGACTTGGTTGGTATAACACACCAGTTTGCAGGTGCGCTACCAGAACATAGTATCAAGAATACCGAAAAACTTTAGTTACGGCATTTTTATCGCTATTTTTAACATGACTTACCGTTTGCTTCTTGATCCTTTACCAGATCATTTCTCGATGTTTAAAAAAACTCTCTGTTTGAAATATGGAAACATTAGGAAAAACTACTACCTCAATAATTCCCCTTACAATATGAAAATACTGTATTAATTTACTCTTTCCAATCAGAGATCAGGTTTCGACATCCACATTAGAAATCCTTTGGGAAAAAATCATTGAAAGAAAAGAAGAAATTGATGACGGTAAAGAATTTCTCACTTTCCCTTAATATTGTCAGTACTAAACCAAACACATTTTCTTTTGTAGCATCAGTTACTTGTCGTCTAAAAGCATTTACTCAAAGATTAAAATACTTATCTGAATTCTTCCAAACATAATGTAACATAGTTAAATGTCATTTACTTCAATATTTGCGTACTAATTATATACTATTTATATGCATACGTATGTAATCCGAGTTTTCTCTGATGAATATCGCTCTTTCATACGTTAATGTCGCTCATTTACATCAGAGCGCACTACCATTCAAAAACAAAGGAAAGTCCGACACAAGTTATGGCACTTTGTTCACCGTCCGATTTTAAACGCTATCCTTAAAACGCCTTATGATACCGATCAATGAAACATTTATTGTCAAGCCTGGTGAAAAATTTAAGACCAAAAAGTGTTTCTAAAAGGTTTATAGGCAATGTTTTGCAACAATCCTCACCTGAACAGCCATTGTTTACAACGACCTACTTTCCTCTGTTTTGAATGGTAGTGCGCTCTGATGTAAATGAGCGACATCAACATATCAAAGAGCGAATTTCATCAGAGAAAACTTATTTGCTTCCATATTGTAGCTAAGAGTTTTAACTTTGAACGTATTATACTGTAATTTTGCATGTGATTGTTAATATCTTGAAGGTGTCTCACACCTGCAGGATTTGAACCAACACAAGCAAAATTGTATGGAAAATAAAGAACGTTTTCTCTTCTGAAACACGCGCCTTACTATCGTAGCTTGACTATACAAAGGATTGTGTACAAATTGAAATACAGTCCGAGTGTCACATTAATAAATCAATTCATTTTTCAACAACATAGTTTTAGTTTTGCTAATGCACGTTCTTGCTAGGTGATGCTTCGTCGGCAAATTAACACTGTTTTGAATATCGCTGTAGGCCTACCGTAAAAGACGAGGCACCGAAGCGGACTACTACTGACGACTGACTTTTTCCATTTTGTCTTAAAGCTGAAATTCATCTTCGTTTTCATGTCAAATAAGATGAATTCATCTTAAAGAGAATTGTCTAAAAAAAAGATTAGCAAAAATTGCGATTTAAAAAATCAACCCCTAACCCGAGTTATAACCTGATAAAGATACGTGATTTATAGGCGCGCGTAAAACGAAACTGAAATTTACCTGTGGACCAGATATGGATGATGACGTCAATTGTGCAATCCCATTATAGCCGTGTTAACCTTACATGTATAAACGGTCAACTTTAACTTCAAATTGCGGTGAGGTTGCAAAAGCAAATATATTAAATAAAAGCATTTAATGGTGTTTATCATTTGGCCATTAAAGTGGAGAAAAAAATGTGACATTTTTTCGTGAATTTGAACAGTAAAATACAGTTATATTTACATGCCGTGGTCCAAAAATTCTCGAGTATTATACGCTTGATGATAGTGGAAATTTCCGGAAAAGTGCCTTTATATCGCTCTTTTAACCCATTCTCACACATTGACGCTGTTTGACGCCTCACAAGATAAAGGCTTTGGAAAACATTGTGGAAATGAAGAAATTGCTCGTGACAAGCAATTTCTTCATTTTCCACAATGTTTTCTATCCCAAAAGTCAAACAATTTCAAAATTTTATCAAATTGAAAATATCGTCTGCAACTTCTTTCAATTTGGACGAGCTCAAATCTTTACCGTCTTGTAAGGGGTTTACATGTAGATTTAGGATAAAAGTTTCTTGTAAACCTCTTAAAAGATATATAATTATGTTGAGAAGTATTCTAGAAATGTCATTTTCTCCAATAACAAAGGAAATCCAACTCTTACATGAAATATTCCGTGAATTCTACCAATCTATCGTATGTCTTACACCTTGTATTATATTGTTTTTTTTTTTTTTGTTTTGTTTTTTTATTATTATTATTTTTTTTTTCATTCTGAATTTTATTGGGTTGTTCAATTTGGGAAGACGCAATATGGAGCGTTGAAATCTTGGGTAGGGACATTTTATATGCCGTGATGTAACTTGTACAATTTTCAACCGTTTCCCAAAGACAAAATTTAAGTCTATTAATGTGCGGCCCATTGTAAAAAAAACCAGCGGGGAAATGTGAAGTTCTTGGTTATTTTTTTATTATTATTATTTTCCTGACTGAATCAATGCAAAAACTTGTTTGAGAAAGGGTGTTGTGAGCTAGCACTTAATCAACATATTTGCATGCAAGTGTCAACTGTTTAATGTCTTGTCTAACAAACTGGTATAATATGGACTACCGGTATTTGTTTGATGGGATTATTCGTATCAAAGGATTACGTAATAAATGGACTTGGTTGGTATAACACACCAGTTTGCAGGTGCGCTACCAGAACATAGTATCAAGAATACCGAAAAACTTTAGTTACGGCATTTTTATCGCTATTTTTAACATGACTTACCGTTTGCTTCTTGATCCTTTACCAGATCATTTCTCGATGTTTAAAAAAACTCTCTGTTTGAAATATGGAAACATTAGGAAAAACTACTACCTCAATAATTCCCCTTACAATATGAAAATACTGTATTAATTTACTCTTTCCAATCAGAGATCAGGTTTCGACATCCACATTAGAAATCCTTTGGGAAAAATCATTGAAAGAAAAGAAGAAATTGATGACGGTAAAGAATTTCTCACTTTCCCTTAATATTGTCAGTACTAAACCAAACACATTTTCTTTTGTAGCATCAGTTACTTGTCGTCTAAAAGCATTTACTCAAAGATTAAAATACTTATCTGAATTCTTCCAAACATAATGTAACATAGTTAAATGTCATTTACTTCAATATTTGCGTACTAATTATATACTATTTATGCATGTATTAGGCCATTATTAGGCCTTTAAATTCTTTAACAAGTTTTTGCATTTTTTTCAGTCAGGAAAATAAAATACCGAAATAATTTCTAACCAAGAACTTCACATTTCAACGCTGTTTTCTTTAAAATGGGCTGCATATTTTTTAGACTTATATTTTGTCCTTGGGAAACGGTTGAAAATTGTGCGAGTTACGTCACGGGATATAAATTGTCCATACCCAAGGTTTTAATGTTATATATTGCAACTTCGCAAATGTAACAGTCTTTCAAATTTTAGTTTGACAAAATAATATAATACAAGGCGTGAGACATTCAGAATATTGGTACAAATCACGGAATAAAAAATGTAAGAATGGGATCTCCTTTGTTACTGGAGAAAACGACATTTCTACAATACTTCTCAACATAATTATATATCTTTTAATAGATTCACAAGAAACATTTATCCTAAATCTACAGATTAAAAAAGCATATTAATTGCACTATTCAGTAAATTCCCACTATCACCAAGCGTATAATACATGTACTAGAGAATTTTTGGACCACGGCATGTTAATATAACTTAATTTTACTGTTCAAATTCACGAAAAAATGTCACATTTATTTCTCCACTTTAATGGCCAAATGATAAACACCATAAAATGCTTTTATTTAAAATATTTGCTTTTGCAACGTCACCGCAACTTGAAGTTAAATTTGACCGTTTATACATGTAAGGTTAACACGGCTATAATGGGATTGCACAATTGACGTCATCATCCATATCTGGTCCACAGGTAAATTTCAGTTTCGTTTTACGCGCGCCTGTAAATCACGTACATGTATCTTTATCGGGTTATAACTCGGGTTAGGGGTTGATTTTTTCATCGCAATTTTTGCTAATCTTTTTTTAGACAATTCTCTTCAAGATGAATTCATCTTATTTGACATGAAAACGAAGATGAATTTCAGCTTTAAAGGATCTTCTACATCCTGCAAATCCAAACATATTTTTGATGATTTTCTTAATATTTCTAATAGCAATAAGAAAGTAAAACTAGATTGTACAAAACATGTGGTTCTTAGAGCAAAGAAAGTTAAGCTTTATGTTTGCCATTAGAGAAAGGGTAAAAGGAAATGGAAGAACATTCGAGATTAGGATGATACTAGCAATGACAATTTTCCTTCCTCCAAAAAGATCTAAACTATACTGAACAAAAGTGAAAACGCTACACTACAAGATTTCTTATTTCTAGAAAAGTATCGAACTAATAGCATCAAATATATTTTGACGTTATTTCCCAGTCTTTCAGTAATCGTTTTGTCGAAGTTTCATTGCCTTATCTCCTTTTATGTCAGAGTTACAGCCCTTAATGCGTTTAGGGCTAATATCATCTAATGCCTAATATGCGCATGCGCAAAAAATGCTTCATTATCTTTTCGGAGAGGGTCATATCTGGGTTGCCAAAAAACACTTAAAATCTCACTTTCCTCTTGTAGCAAGCTCTAACATCAAGGTCTAATCTGTAAATTTTGCGAATTACCTCCCTTTGACATAAGCAAATAGGGAATTTAAGGGGGGATGCGTCAGTTTCCTAAATTTTTCCCAGTAATAGAATTTATTCATATTTTGTATGTTGAAATTACATGTTATTACCAATTGAAAAATAAAATAAAAATGGATGGTCAGCGGTCTTGTTTGAATTTTATAGGCATTCGTATCACATTCCCCTACATCGAAAAAATGCACAATTTCTTGCACCTGTCCAAGGTCACTAAAATGCTAATAAAAAGCTGTATATCCATCGTTTAGTCACGAAAACGGATTTAAAGTAACGTCTTACACTTAATAAGAACAGAGACCACAAAATATGTGCTATAATAAAAGCGTAAATGTATAAAACAGCATGCTCACGTTTTCGGTTAGATCAACGAAATTAGAGGGTTTTATGTCAAAATTTGCATATTTTTGGAAATATTTCAAGTTCTACATAATAGAATTTGATAAAAAATCCCTCGTTGTATTAAGCAACATGTCCTGGTAATAATTCAAAAAGAAAATGTATAGGTCAGCGCACTTATTAGTGATTTACAGCAATTTTTATCAGCTACGCGTGAATAAAATGACGCAAAACAGTGGTAACTGCATACACACTTACGACTGTCTTGCTCTAAATAATCGATTTCCATCTTGAGGAAATCAGTTTCGCATAATATATACACTTTTACCGTCGAAAGCGGTAAATTGTAATGATGTGTTATATTATTGAAAATATGGTAGCGAAACATTTTGGTACGAAACATTGAATTTACTACAGTAATGACCGAGTGTTCCGAAAAACTGGAGCATTCCCCCTTAAAATGTTTCGTATTCACAAATTTATCACGGTTTTCGATTGTTTTTTTTGCAACATCATGCAGGCCTTACAGGGGATTTTGAACCCTTTCTTCGACTAGGATTGTTCCCAGATATCCATGCAATAGTGATTTCAATTTCCTATGGAGATTACATTGTAAAATTTCCAAGTTTTGGAACATAATGAAAGTTCTGTTTTTCAAACATCATTTTCTAAACCCTGAAACAATGTTATGCAAGCTTCTTTACATTTCCTGGCTGGCAACTTGTCAGACTACCATTCCGTATAGTCCGGCATGGTTTGCATTCTTCTGCTTGGATTTCTGAAGGTTTAAATTGTGTAAAATTTCCGTTCAAATTGTACACCTGAAAAACGGACCCCTGTCACATTAAAAGGGTCCGTTTTTCATTCCCGTAATTAAGATCCACAGAAAGTTTAGTGCTTGACAAAACCAAGTCAATGAACAATGCGAAACACTTTCATTTGATTTTTTTACCTGTTGTATTTAGAAGAAATATGGCAAGCAAAGTAGGTGTAGCGTTTTCACTTTTGTTCAGTATAGATCTAACTAATCACTGATTAACACACAATGACTCTTTTTGACTCCCTACAAGATAATGGCTTTGGAAAACATTGTGGAAAATGAAGAAATTGCTTGTAACAAGTTATTTCTTCGATTCCCACAATGTTTTCTACCAAAAAAGATGAAAAGATTTCAAAATCCCTTAACTTGAAATTGTCGTCTGCACCATCTTTGAATTTGGACCAGTCTAAAATTGTGTCGTTTGGTAATGGGTTAATCAAAAATTTCATATTTCTGAAAATAGATAAGTTTCCACTAAGACCCACACACACAACAACCACCGGAAGACGTCCTTAGAGGCAAAATTCATCTCTGTTCACTGCCTTTATCCATGCTCTGCACTTGCGTTGATCTTGTGGAAATCGGAAAGAGTAAAGACTCTCTTAACTTCCGTCATTTATCTTCCGATTCTTGCATTGATAAATTATCCATCAACCAATTTTTGATGAAAATTCGCTCTTTGATATTTGGATGTCGCTATGCTGTCCCGTTCAAAAACAAAAGTAAAGTCCGGCACAAGTTACATCTTTTCTAACGACTTTTCTTTGGTTTTGAATGGGACAGTGCTCTGATGTAAAAAGCGACATCCAAATATCAACGAGCGAATTTTCATCAGAGAAGACTCAGATTACCGGAAGTGTTCTGCTGGTACGGACTACAACGATAATTGAAAGGAGTCAATTGAAAGTAAATGTCAGAGTAAAGAATATTTGCTCAGGGGATACAATTATTGCTAGGCCTACAATAGCATAATATATATTATGTTTCAGAGCCAATTACATTTGTAGAAACGGAGATAAATGGCACTTGTAAGCACGCAAAATTTTAACATAAGCGTTAGGCCAACGTGACCGATATAGCACCCACTAATTCTTCGAAAAAAAAACCCTATCCAATTCTTCGAATAATCGAGCTGAAGTTGCCACAAAAATCTTTGTCGTTGACATTTGACATTTCTTCATGCATTATACATTGTATATGTGTCAAATAATTTCCACGACTGAAATTGCTTTTGAGTCAATGGCCTCGTCATATAATTCTTGAAATACGTGAAACGTCTAGAGCGAAAATGTACCATCTGGAAAGCGACGTTATGTGAAAACAAGTGGACCAGAATGGCACTGATTCAGTCACCTTACCCAATGGCAATGAATGTTGTGCTAAAAATAGACTAGGTTTAAATTCTTCTTTAATACACCGTCGGTGTTATTAGAAAATCTCGTAACTACGGCTTTAATTAAGCCGTAGTTACGAGATTTTATAACAACGCATACGAAATAATATTGTTTGTACGAAATTACGACACGGTTAACTGGGCAAAATCGTCCCCTATTTGTTCACACTTGAGAAGTCTGATAGTTCCTGCCTTGCCACGTACGGTACCCACGTTTTCATTCCATCAAAATTTCTTCGAGAATCTATTAGAGAACCATTCAATGAATATTCGAGCTAATAACATTGAACCCAAAAAGCGGTTTCGGAAAAGAAAAAAAACAAACATTTTTTTCTTGATTATGCATTGTTTCATAAGCAAAAATCAAGCCCAGTCACAGCGGCCATGTTTCTTCTAAGATTCTCATAGATGTCTATCAATAATATTCATTCACAATGGATTCAAAAATACGATTTTCTGTGAGAACATTTTAAACATTTTGTTTCTACAATTTGATTTATGTTGCTATAGCAACCATGATTCTGCATGGAATCCTTGAAGGAATTTGGAACCTGTCAACGCCAGGAACATGCCCGTAAAGTATGATTGGAATTGAGAACACAAAATACGGAAGACGGACCGAAATAGAGCCACGACGTAAGCCCCGCTGGCTTTCGGCCAGTGGGGCTAAAACTTGTTCCACTTCCAAGACTGTACAATTACTAGAAGGCGGAACAGTTCGCATAGGACAGACACTTTAACCCATTCCCAAACGACACAATTTTGCGGTGGTCCAAATTGAAAGCTGCTGCAGACGACAGAATGGCTGAAAATAAACAAGAAACTTATGTATATCAAAGGACGGAAAATATTGAGGCAAAAGTAGTCTTAGAAAATGCTAGTTAACTGAACAACATTTTCTTCTTTTGCCTCGATGTTCTCAAAAGACTTTATATTAGGGACGTGAAAACAAGGTCTTGTTTGGGAAAAAGTTAAATTTCTCAACGTATTATCTGGTCTGAATAATGCAAATATTAAGCACGCGTGCCAAACATGTGAAGTGTCAAACTGCGTCTGCGTACAGATAATACAGAAAACAGATTTTCTTTTCATTGACGACCAGTTTGAGCCACAATGCGGACGTCTTTGGTTATTTTCTGCATTCTTTGCATCGGCTGGGCTGAGAATGCGACATGGAGAACTTACACATATCAAACAAGTGGAATTGGCGCTTGCGTCCCGGACGATTTAGTATTTTACGTGAACGCTCGAAGTGATATACACTGCATCTTTATCTGTACGCTGAACAATGGATGTGAACGTCTTTACTACGCAGATGACACGAAACTGTGCATGGGATGTAGGCTTTTATCGGGCAAAATTCAGTTTTTTAACACACAAAAGTCGTATTGGGTGGCGAATGCAAACGTATTTCTGGTAGGTTTAATATCTTAAATCCTTTCCAAAAGGCAAAAAATTGTTCAGTCATACTGCAATAAGTCGACAAATTGATGTAACTTAAGGTTTGCGACCTGAGAATGAAATGCAGAGCCAGATGCGAAATTTGAAAAGTGCCAGTAATTCCTAAACTGTGTTACATTTCCATTCCAAATACAAACATAAGCATTTTGTATGGTTTAGAATTTTGAATTAATGCATACTTATGGAAATATTTGACAAAAAATGATCAAAATTACCTCCCTTGCATATGAATAAAGAGTAAATAATATTTGTAAATTATTTTCTTCCTGAAACATAATCTTGAAATCTGGCATGGTGAATCAACTTATATGAAGTGTATTTACAAGTGTGTGTAATTTGATGCATTTCATATGGCTAGAAAGTGGTGTTTTCATTCTCAGTTTGTAAACCTTAAGGTAAGGCCTGTGTAATCAGTTATGGAACGAAATTTGTATGGTGCGAATAGACGATTTTATACGATTCTAAGGCGAATTTAAAGGGGAGCAATTTTCATTGCTCTAAACATTTGATTTTTTTTACTTTTGTTGGGTTTTTGCCTACTCTTCATACAATTAGAAACATTTTCACAAAAATAGTTTAGAATATTCCCCGGAAATCTGAGCACGCTTAATTATTTCCGTTTTTACGAAAACGGGCGATATTGCATCTAACGGTACGTTAAAAATGTTCGGACTTACGGACGTCACGGAATAAGTCGAAATATAATATTTATACCGGAAGTGCATTATCCAGGCCTTACCTTAACCTTTTGTTAAAGGGACCAAACGACTGATTATAAATGTGCCATCACAAAGGGTCAAATGTTCAAATTTTCTCAAGACTAAAATCATTTTTTTAGTCCGACAGCAAATGATGTTCCTTGAAAGAAAATGAATATTAATCGGACCAAAAAATACATGTAGCATATCCGTCGGACAATAAATTAATAAACCATCGCTTTTCAAGGAAAACCTCGTAACTGCAGCTTGTTTTAAGCTGCAGTTACGCGGTTTTCGTTAAAAAGCAGCTCCAAACGGTATATCATGCATGTCTGTCTCTCTGTCTATCGGACTGTTTTTTCTGTCCGTTTGTTTGAGCTTTTCACTGAAATAAACCGATAAAATTTACACTTTATTTTCAGGAAGAATGAGGAATAACGGAGAATTGAAACTGTGAAGAAAAACAAGAAAAAGGAGAAAATGTAGATAGACTTCTTAATATTTATAATCATAACACTTGTATTTTTTATAGTCAAACAGCTGTTGTTTTGGGGGTTTTTTTTACAATAAACATTTGTATGGAGTACGGACATGAAAGGACACACTAGATAAAGGCTTTGGAAAACGTAGAGGAAAATGAAGAAATTGCTTCTAACAATGTTTCCTACCAAGAAAGACTGTATAACATGAAATTTATATCACTTCAGAGTTCAAATTGTCATCTGCAACATTTTTCAAATTGAACCAGTCTAAAACTTTATAATCTGGAAATGGGTTCACCCTTACCCAAACAGTAAAATATTAGGGTTATTTATGAAATAATAACAAGTTTAGCGGTCTTTATTGCCAATAAAACCCGATGTGCGACGGACTACATGTGTAGGTAAAAACCGAGGCGCATAGCGCCGAGGTATTTGCCTTAACATGTAGTCCAGAGCACAGAGGTTTTTATTGCGCAATAAAGACCGCTAAACTTGTTATTATCTCCATTATAACACTCTAAATAAAAAACGCACATTAGAAATGTGTTATTTTGTGAAAATTCTGCCATGAACTAGTTTTCGGCGTATGAAACGCATTGTCATTTATGTGACGTCATTTGACGTTACCTTGACGCCACGTGACGTTTTGGCGCATACACAAAGCATAATTACATAGGGTTTTTATTGTAAATAAAACCCGATGTAGTTCTTCTTTCGCTATATATGGATTTTACGGAAAAGTGTTATAATTAAGTTTAAAGTTGATGCAGATGATACCATCGATCCTGACAAATGTAGGCTACTTAATGACCCCTTTTGACGCCCTACAAGATAAAGGCTCTGGAAAACACTGTGAAAAATAAAGAAATTTAAAGAAAAGAAATTCAAAGAAATCGCTTGTGACAAGGTATTTCTTCAGTTCCCACAATGTTTTTCTACTCAGGAAGACCAAAGTTTAATACAGTATTTCATTTTTAACAAAAAATTGCTGTCTGCAACATCTTTCAAATAAGACAAATCTGATATTTTGCCATTTGGTATTGGGTGAATGTCAATCTCTTAACACAAGTACTCTGCATTAATTTTCATCAAAATCAGACATGCCTTTCGTAATATATGGGCTGGCTTATGACATACATACTCAGACTGTCAGGCGGCCAAATCCCTAATTACAAATCCCCACTTCAGTTCTTGAATGTAGAGATTCCAACCCGTTCCCAAATGAGACATGGTTTTGACTTCCCTGATAGAAAATGTTTGGAAAAACATTGACACAAAAGAGGAAAATGCTGATAACCAGGGTTTTCTTCTTTTGTTCAATATTTCCTGTGCTATATCATACACAAATCCTATCTTTATTAACCTCATTTTCATTTTTATTTGTCTGCAAAAACTTTGGTGATAGATAAAAGGCTTTGGAAAACTTTGAGGCAAAAGAAGAAAATGCTGATAACCAGCTTTTCTCCTTTTGCCTCAATTTCTTTACCAATAGCATACATAAACCCTTTTCTTATCAACACTCATTTTGCTTTCACATGTAGAGTTTTGCGATCTGGGGTTAACAAAATACTTTGAACATGTACACTTTAATTCTATCACAGCTAAGCTTTGATTGGAAAATTATCTGTTTGTCTTTCCGTCAGAAATTTATCCTGAATACCTAAAATGAACAATTTAATCTGCAACTCCTTTTAATTAAGATTGTACTTAAACTTTGGTATTTTGAAAATTGTTAAGACGGAGAATGTATAATTTCCCAGCGTGAGTTTTCCGTCACCATGTCCATGTGGTGATTCGACGGAGACATCAAATCAACATCGTGGCCGGAAATTATCACAGTTGAATAACCAGGATGCGTCGTCGTTAAATCCAGCGGAATTTCTTGACTCGATTTCTCAGTTTCTGATCCACTTGAAAGTTGTCTGATTTTCACATTCTCCTCTGGAGAAAATGTTCTAGCACTTATTGATAACAACCCTTCTGTCTGTGTCGATGATGATTGAGTCGGAATTGAAAGAATCGTTGAAGACAGGAGAGGATTTGACGCTAAACCCGGTAAATGCATTACACTGTTTATCCCCGTCTGTTCTAGTCCGTATGCACCGAATGGGGAATGTGGTGTGCATGGCATGTTATTTATACTCGATTGGGAAATCGGAATTAAAATACTGGACGGATCAACAGGGCCTATGGCCTTAAAACTTTGGCTTGAGTTCAAACACAAACTTGAACCCTCATTTGATGAAGTAGTTTGGTTTGTAGACGAAGGTCCACCGTTTTTGTAATCATGTCCGTGCGTCCGTACATGTTTTCGGAGGGAACTAGGGTCCGTGTAACGTTTGTGACATCCTGGCATTTTACAGATGTAGGGTTTATCTTCCTGATGGGTGCGCACATGCTTGAAGCGATCGCTCGAGTTTGAATAAGCTTTGTTACATCCTTCAAAAGGGCAAATATAAGGCCTCTCACCTGAAATAAATATCGAGATATGGCCATTCTCAGAACGACAAGAATACATCAAAGGTATGAGCCAATATCTGAGAAAAGGTCCCTTATAGCATTTGAGACAGCCATGTTTCACAATCAGCCTGTGCAAAAAAGCATTATAACCTTTTCCCAAACGGGAAGATTTTGGACTATTCCAATTTGAAAGCTACTGCAGACCACAAAGTGGATGCTTAAAAATATTGGATTTGGGTACAAAATGGCACAGAAAATATAGAGGCAAAAGGGGAAATTGCTGATTATCAGCAATTTCTTCTTTTGTCTCAATATTTTCCCAAGCCTTTTCTATTATGAACATCAAAAGTAGGTCTTGTTTGGGAAAGGGATAACTGGGGTCCAGGCTGCTGTCTTACAGTTGCTACAGGACAGGAAGAAGCTATTGGAGACCAACATGGTTCATGATCAGACTGCGTACAAGTGTAAAGGTAAGTGAGTGTAAAGGTAGATAAATTGTGCAAATGTGTTGAAGTTTTAGAAATGAAAGTTGCTTCCCTTGAGTATCAAAAAAGTGGAAAACACATTGAAGTTTTGTCATTTTTGTACAAGACTGTTTGGACTCATGACCCACTTTCAAAGCCGCTGCACATAAAAGAAAGGAGATCGATATAGATAGAGATAGTATTTCTGTACTGATATAAAGGATAGGTTGCGCAACAACAAGGGCTCAAAATTGCTCAAAGAATAGATTTTCTTTAAATTCCGTGAATTGATAGAGTAACATAATATCTTTAATTTGTATGCGTAAAAAATCTTATAAGGCTTTACTTTTTGAGATAATGGCTAATAAAGTGGGTGGGGTAAATTGACATGGGAAACAAATTTTTACTTTGAAGTTAAATAACTTTTTCTGTATAGATCAGATCGAATTGAAATTTAGCATGTACTTTGAATGTACTACGGACATATGATTTTTGGAATCATTAATTATGTTTATAGGTTTGTTAATTTTCTATATTCGTCCTTCTGTCAATCTCAGAATTTGCTAATTGTTGATGTACTAACTTTACGAAATTATCCCTACAACCTTTATTTTAGTATGAATTGTCATGATATTTTGTGGACATGATTTTATATTATGTAACTAAAGATATGTAAACTTTGGGTCAAATCCGTCTCACAGAACCAAAGATATTTGACCTTAACCTTAGAAAGTTATTCTAAAATATCAAATTTAAGATTTTGGGCTAAATGTATCATGAAAATTGGTATATGAAGTGAATTTTAAACAAATAAAGTTATTCTCATAATATCCTTGTTGTAATTACTTAGTTTAGTGGAAAATTCACTATTGGTACTGACTTTTACGCACATAATAACAATGAGTCTTGAAGGGGCAAGTGGACAATTTCCTTTACAATAGTCATTAATGTTCTGTATGTCAAGGTCAGGGTCTATTGTGAAATTAGCATTGAACAAACTTAGATCAGCAAGAATATTATACCTGTGAATTCATGTATTGAAATATACTTTATAAGCACATTTTTATATCAAGATATAGCTTAAAATTATAACAAGAGCTGTCCGAAGACAGCGCGCTCGACTTTCTAAGTTGCTTAGTATACAGGGGGCACAACTCCAAATAGAGTGGTCCCAGGGTCATGGGCCCTGATAGTAAGGTAGAGGGTGTGATGGTGAATAAGTATGGTGAATATGTATTCCAAGTTTGGGTTGAATCCCTTTGATAGTATGGAAGTTATTGATGTTTAAAAAAAACTTTAACCTTTGTTGCAACGCCGACGCCAACGCCGACGCCCGGGTGACAGTATAAGCTCTCATTTTTTTCGAAAAGTCGAGCTAAAAAGGGGCTTTTTAGAATGACCTTTAAAGGTCAAGGTCAAATAACTGTTGTTATATGCAATGGATTTGTCCCAAAGTTTACACATATTTAGTTACATTATATAGGATCATGTTCCCAAAATATCATGCCAATTCAAACAAAAATAAAAGCTGTAGAGTTAGTTTCGTAAAGTTAGTACATCAAAAATAAGCAAAATCTCAGACAGACAGAAGGACAAATATAGAAAATCAACAAACTGATATACATGATAAATGATTTCAAAAATATTCTGTCCTTAATACATTGAAAATACATGCAAAATTTCAATTTGATCTGATCTATACAGAAAAAGTTAAAATTTGCTTCTCATGTCAATTTACCCCACCCACTTTGTATGCCATTATCTCCAAAAATAAGCCCTCATCAGAGTTTTTACATGTACTAATTAAAGATATTATGTAACCCTATCAATTCACAGAATTTAAAGAAAATCTATTTTTTGAACCCTGGTTGCAACCCATCCTTTGAAGGATAATATTTACAACTGTACCTGTGTGAGATCTGTTGTGAATCTTGAGATTTTCTAATCTAGAAAACGACTTCCCGCATAAATTACATTTATGTGGCTTCTCATTGGTGTGTGTTCTGATGTGTATCAGCATTTTGTACCTGTAAACATAATGTGTAAACATAATGTGTAAACATAACATGTAAACATAATGTGTAAACATAACATGTATAAACATAACATGTGAACATAATGTCATGGGTAAAGATAACATGTAAACATAATGTTATGTGTAAACATAACATGTAAACATAATGTGTAAACATAACATGTAAACATAATGTGTAAACATAACATGTAAACATAATATCATGTGTAAACATAAAATGTAAACATAATGTCATGTGTAAACATAACAAGTAAACATAATGTGTAAACATAACATGTAAACATAATATCATGTGTAAACATAAAATGTAAACATAATGTCATGTGTAAACATAACAAGTAAACATAATGTCATGTGTAAACATAACAAGTAAACATAATGTCATGTGTAAACATAACATGTAAACATAATGCCATGTGTAAACGTAACATACACACATGTGGTGATGTTGTAATCTAGAAAAGCAAATGTGTTCGGATGTGTATCAGCATTTTGTACCTGTAAACATAAAATGTAAAAATAGTATGTGTAAACATAACATGTAAACCTAATATGTTAACACTAATCATGCATAAATATAACATACAAGTACATCTTCAGATTTTTATACACAAATCACATTCAAACATCCTTTCTGAGCCTCAAGCTGCTCGCACCACCAGTGTATTATGTTTCAGGGAAAGACTTGCTGCTAGAGCTGAAAGGAGTACTCGAGTACTCATGTATAGGGTACAAATTCTAACCCACTGAGACAATTCCTATGGGTACCCACAACAGTGACTGTTGTAGTGTTGAAGGATACTAAATGAAATATTGTATTTTGAAAGATTTTATTCCAGCTTAGGCGAGAATTTTTTTATTTTCTGGTTCTCGTGAGAGCCGACCTGATTTTTTCGAAAACCAGAATAAAAATAAAAGTACCTAAGCTCAATTTTATTTTTTTTATTTCCGCTGACCGCAATTATTTGCTTCTTAATGAAATAAAAATCTGGGCATTTCTTGAGTTCTGTGCGGCCAGAATTTAGGGAGGTCCAATTTGAAAGCTGCTGCAGACTTCAATTTGGGTGTTATTAATTATTACAGTGTTGATTCTAGCTTGGCCTTCAAGGGGGCCAAATGGGCCCACAGCTCTTGGTCAAGGGGGTCATCCAACACAAATACTTTTAAGCCAAATAATTGAATAACTAAATGTTATGTGAATAAACAATATATTATATGGTAATAGGCCTTTTACACAAGTTAAGACATTTTTTGCATGTTTTCATTCTGAAAAGACTTTAGGCGCATTTGACCTAAGTTAGCCATTTGAGCCCAGACTCCCTTCTGAAAGAGGCCATTTTGGATTTTAGGGGGTCAATTTGGCCATAGCTCCCTCTAGATTCAACACTGGTAGTATTTATCAACAAGAGAGCCAAGATGGCCCTGTATCGCTCCACTGGCTTTTAGACATTTAGACTACGAACTTCTTCAAGGAATACAATAGAGGGCTATCCAGAGAAGATTCATGCTACACCAGAATGAAATCCAATAAGTGATTAAGGAGCAGAAATGTTTTTAAAATTTTCTTAAAATTACGCTATGTTTCATATAGCGAAAAATAAGCCTAGCCCACAGCGGCCAGGCTTTTCGTCCGATCGTGAAGGAATTTGGAAGAGATTCATGCAAGGAAGATTCCTGTGAAGTTTGGTTGCAATTGGTCCTGTAGTTTTGGAGAAGAAGATTGTTTAACAATTTTTCGAAAATTCAATTTAATTAAATTTATTAAAATTTAAGTTCTACACGGAAATTTTTTTTCAAGGAATTTAGAGGAGATTCATACAAGGAAGATTCATGTGAAGTTTGCATGGTTAAAATTGGTCCAGTAGTTTTGGAAAAGAAGATTTTTCCAAAAATTAATTTAATTTAATTAATCAAAATTTAAGTTCTACACAGAATTTATTTTTTTTAAGGAATTAAGAAGAGATTCATGCAAGGAACATTTATGTAAAGTTTGGTTGAAATTGGTCTGGTAGTTTTGGAGGAGAATTTTTAAAGATTTTTCGAAAATTTAATTCAATTAAATTAATTAAAATTTAAGTTATACAGAGAATTTATCTTTTTGAAGGAATTAAGAAGAGATTCATACAAGGAAGATTTTTGTGAAGTTTGGTTGAAATTGGTCCAGTAGTTTTGGAGAAGAAGAATTTTTAAAGATTTTTCGAAAATTTAAATTAATTAAATCAATTAAAATTCAAGTTCTGCGCAGATCTTATTCTTTTGAAGGAATTTGGTAGAGATTTATGCAAGGAAGATTTCTGTGAAGTTTGGTTAAAATTGGTCCAGAGGTTTTGGAGAAGAAGAATTTTTAAAGATTTTTCGAAAATTTAATTCAATTGAATTAATTAAAATTCAAGTTATACACAGAATTTATCTTTTTGAAGGAATTAAGAAGAGATTCATACAAGGAAGATTTCTGTGAAGTTTGGTTGAAATTGGTCCAGTAGTTTTGGAGAAGAAGAATTTTTAAAGATTTTTCGAAAATTTAAATCAATTAAATTAATTAAAATTCAAGTTCTGCGCAGATTTTATCCTTTTGAAGGAACTTAGTAGAGATTCATGCAAGGAAGATTTCTGTGAAGTTTGGTTGAAATTGGTCCAGTAGTTTTGGAGAAGAAAAATTTTTAAAGATTTTTTGAAAATTTAATTTAATTTAATTAATTAAAATTCAAGTTATGCACGGAATTTATTTTTTTGAAGGAATTTGGAAGAGGTTCATACAAGGAAGATTCCTGCAAAGTTTGGTTAAAATTGGTCCAGTAGTTTTGGAGAAGAAGATGTTTAAAGAAAAAGTTTACGCACGGACGGACGGACGGACTGACGGACGGACGCACGGACGACGGACACAGGGCCATGACATAAGCCCTGCTGGCCTTCGGCCAGTGGAGCTAAAAATAAATTTGTTCAGAATAATAGCATAGAAAACAATGATGCAAAGGAGAAAATGCTGATTATCAGCATTTTGTTCTTTTGTCTCAGTGTTTTCTTTATCATTTTCTTTTAGGGACATCAAAATCTGGTCTTGTTTGGGAAAGTATTATCAGTTTTCATTGATGCAGCGCTTAGTTTGAAAAATAAAAAAAAAATGTGAACATTTTTAGGTTTATTTTTATTTTTATTCCGACTGGAGGATTTTAGGCATTCTATTTTTATTTTTATTTCATCCTCCGACCCTATGTCTAGTTTGAATTTTCCCGAGAACCAGAAAATAAAAAAAACTCCGGCTTATCTGTAGTTATGATGGGAATATCGTCGGTGGGAGGTCAAAACCTCGTAACTCCAGCCTGAAAAGCTGGATTTACGAGGTTTTGACCTCCCACAAATGATATACTCATAGATACATACCTTGCATTAAACCCTTTGCCTTGTCGGGGACAGCCGCCCCATTTACACTGATATTCCGAATCGGGTCGCTCGGCTCGTACATGATGATCGTTCACATGTATAACTAAATCCTCCATGTTCATAAAAGTTTGATCACAATCCAACCATCGACATCTTAAAGGTTCTTTGGTATATCTTGTATGCTCTAATAACGGTGTGTGAGATTCAATCGGGTGGGGAGAAATCTGTGAACAAAAATGTCAATTCTTTTTTGCATAAATCCTATCCCAAACATTTCCCAATTTTGACGCCACTGGGAGAAAGTGATTGATTGATTAATTGATTGAATTGGATTGCCCTAAAATTGTGTTGTTTGGGAAAGTGCTTAGTCCCCTTTTTTGTTGATGTACTAAAATTTATGACCAAAGCCCGGCAATATGCAATTATGGTCAGGTGACTACAAACAGTCTGTAAAATATTCATCCAAATCCATTTGTCCATTCTGTCTGTTAGTAAATGTAGGATTTGTGTTAAGGTATCCAACCCCTCAAAAGCACCATAAAGCCAGAGGCGAAATTTGAAAAGTGAAAATAATTCCTAAACTTTGTTACATTTCCATTCCTAATACAAACATAAGCATTTTGCAAGTTTAGAATTTTGAATTAATGCATATGTATGGAGATGTTTGATAAAAATGTTAGAAATTACCTCTCTTGCATATGAATATAGAGTAAAATAATATTTGTAAATTAATTTCTTCTTGATGCATAATCTTGAAATACGGCATGGTGAATCAACTTATGTGAAATGTATTTACAAGTGTGTGTAATTTGATGCATTTCAGTTGGCTAGAAAGTTGTTATTTTTTCAGGGTCTGTAAACCTTAACAGGACATATAAATATATGGACAGATAGACAGAGATGATACCAATTTATGACCACCTTTATCAGCACATAAAAGCAAACCAGAAGTGAAAGCAAAAAACGAAATGTTCCATAAATGGCTTTTTACAAATTCTTCCTTTGGCATAATTCCAATCTTTAAAATTTCCTAAACAATTTCTAGTTTCTAAACAATCCCCAGTTTTAAGGTCCATGTTGGATAAATTTTAATATTTCTGTGAAAATATATAATCATTGCATAAATTTGACCTACTAGCTAGACTTTCACTTGTAACATTTTTTTTGTTGTTGTTCTATACCTTTTCCTCCTTAATGACAAGGGGGTTTTCCACTAAGTGTGATGACATCATAGGCAGGGTCACCACATGTAGATTGTCCAAATATGGTGGGGATCTATAAATAGCACCTTCCAAAGGCATGATGGGAATGGGTCGGATCACAGACTGTTTCCCTGCAGCTGGACTGGTCTCCGGACTATAGGAACCAGTCAACATAGCTTCATGGCCATGATCTAAAGTTTTGTCTTCCACTGCTAAATAGAAATAAAATGTGATCTGGAGAAAAATACCCTTACAGTTTTTGCAAACAGCATATCGTCGTTGTAAATGCAAAACCTTGTATCTCGGTTTTGGAAAATTTTAAAGGGGAGGGGAAAAAGTGTAACAACTTTTTCCAAACTAAAACGTTTTACTTGAAATTTGGACATATTGTTCACAAGTAATGCATCATTAATACTGATCAGTAAAAATATCTCCAAACCTGCGAGAATCGTCTGAACTGGGCACACAAATTTGTACTTTGAAAATCGCCAGGGTCGACATACACTTAGGTTTTGATTTTACACCGACAATATATCTAGATCAGCCTCCATCAGATCTAAATTCAGCCTGATGAATAATCAATTATTACAGTGGGGAATCATGAGACACAACAATTTCAGAAAATCTTCAATAATTTTTGTTTAATATTTGACCAATTTGAATTCGGTTTGAAACAGAGAAGATGGAAATACGACAGAATTATAATTTCATTTTTCCCTTTGTTAACACAGGTTAGTTTGTAAACATGTGCGATAATAATGTGACTGGAAAATACAAGTACCCTACCTGTTTTGTTAATGAACTGGCTGGGGGAGTAGGGCTCATTTTGTCCGTTAGTAATGCTGTCGGTGGCGACTTTGTCTTGTGTTTGGTCCCGTTTAGCCTCCAGGCGTCTTGATACACTCCGTAGTATCACCTGAAATAAACAAGCAAGAGCCCAAACTTAGTGTTTGTCACAAAAAACCCAGATTAAACCCCCTTTTCCCATGACAAATCTTTGCACATGCTTGGAAAAAGATTGAGACAAAAGAAGAAAATGCTGATAATAAGCAATTTCTCCTTTTGCCTAAATATTTTCTGTAGTTTATTGCACATAAATAATATCATTATTCACATCTATTATATCGTCTTCAGCAGCTTTTAAATAGAAAAAGTCCTAATTTTTTGCCACTAAGAAAGGGTTAAATCATATTTCTAGGTCACTTTCAGCAATTTTTGAGACAAAGCCAACAACAGCCATACCACGGTGGGGATTGTGCATGATGGGATGGATAATGAATATGGAGTATACGGACAAATTTGCCTCGCTTCAGGTAAGAAATTGTGCAATAATTTTCTTATTTCTGCTCCAATTTTCAAGCGGTTTGTTGCATGTACCCCACATTAGTGAGCTCTTTCCTCGGATATATGACTTGTTTGTAGAATCTTTGTACTTTGTCCATAAATTGATCCCAACCGACCAGAAAAACGACAAAAAATTCAGGCCCTTTTTCTAGTCGGTTGGGATCGGTTTTTGAGAAAAGTACAGGGAAGTTCCAGATAAATAATACATCTGAGAAAAGGGCTCAGTAAGACGGAGTACATGCAACAAAACGCATGAAAATTGACGCAGAAATAAGAAAGTTATTGCACAAATTCTTACCTCAAGCGTGGTTAATTTGGCCGTAGTCGTTACCATTTCGCTTTCTGGTCGGTTGGGACAATATTTCGGAAAAAGTATCATGAGTTATCTAATATGTCATACATCCGATGAAAGAGCTCGATAAGGCGGGGTACATGCAGCAAACCGCTTGAAAATTGATACAGAAATAACAGAGTTATTGCAAAATGTCTTACCTGAAGCGAGGCGAGTTGGCATCAAATTTTGTGCAAAACATAGACTGAGTTTACCGTTATGTTTTGATAAACCGTCGGTGTTGTTATAACATCTCGTAACTACGGTTTGATTCAAGCCGTAGTTACGAGATTTTATAACAACACCAAGGAAATACTATTTATTTGTCCGAAATTTCGTCACGGTTTACTTGAAAAAATCGTTCCCTATTGTCGGTAGTCGTTATCCATCCCATCATGCACAATCCCCACCGTGTACTACAGTTGACACTCATTTTTTTATAGCCAAAGGGGACGTCTATTTTTAGTCTACAATAAAAGCCATAAGAGGACAGCAAATTGTGACTATCAAGTGTTGGATAGTGAAAAATTCAAATCCAACAAGATGTGAGCACAAATGCCCCCAAAATGGCTTTTTCTGTAAAATGTAAAGTTTTCGTAGAGTAAAGGGTTGATAAGGGTTAATGGTTGACCTTGTCATATTGCATGGAATAGATAGATATCGTTGAAAGAAAGTTACATACCAAATTTAAGCTTTGTATGTCCCATACTTTTGAAGAAAAGGCCAATGTTAAGTTTTCACATTAAGTTTTCAGACAGACAGATGGAAGGACACGAATAAAACAATATGCCCCCGATCTTTCGATACAAGGGCATAAAAAGGTTTATAATTACACTAATTCAGAGTAATAAATGAATCTTCACATAGAGTCTGATATTATGGTCACAGAAGTATGTGCAAATTTTGAAAGCAATTAATCGCTCCAGTAGAAACAAAGTCATCACAAATATAGATGGCAGTTGCGCATAAAAACATTACCAAGAATTTCTGAGTTTTCTAATCTGCATTTTTTATAAAATTTTGAACTGCCACTAAACTCAGTTGACTGAGAAAGGTCTAATCTATTCTCAAAGAAGGCCTGCTATATTGGTGTCCTTTATCAAATAGGATTAATAATATTGATGGCTCAGCATGAAACAGTTGTAACTGCCTGTAAACATAATTATAGGCAGTTACAACCGTAACTCATAGGCGTAGGAAAAGGGGGGGCCAGCGGGGGCCTGCCCCCCCCCCCCCCCCAATAATTTGAAAAAGGGGTCTGCCCCCCCCCCCCTCCTATGGGCCCCCCATAAAACAACCATTTTTCCATTTACTCGAACGTTTGGCCCCCCCAATACAAACCTTCCTACGCTACTGCCGTTTCGCACTTAGCCATCAATATGTTGAAACAAAACAAGAATATGCTGATAACCAGCATTTTCTCCTTTTCCCCTGTATCTTTAAGTGCTACATTATACATCAGTTCCATATTTATTTAAACCTATTTTCTTTTCTGCATCAGCTTTCAAATTGGAACAATCCAAAATGATTGACACAATCGCTTCTTGAAGCCATATCAAAATGCAATTAATCTATTACCAGAAAATAACAACATTTTAGAAATTCAAAGGTGTTGCAGCCAACAATATCAGGTACATGGAACTTACACTTTTTGTGTAGAAAATAAACATTGTGAGAAAAGAAGAAATTGCTTGTTACAAGAAATTTCTTCATTTTCCACAATGTTTTCTAAAGTCTTTATTTTGTCGGGCGTCAAAAGGCGTAACTGTTTGGGAATGGATTGATACACATAAAAATTTTACTATAAAATTAATAATATAAAATTACCCAATATATACCTGTTCAGAATCAACTCCTTTCTCTTCCTTTATAAAAGAATTATCTCCCAAATAAGGTCCAACTTCTTTCAATTTTTCATTCAATCTTTCTGACAAACTTTCAGAAACATATCTGTGCACAGAAAATTTCTTTACCCAAACCATATCTTAATGCTTGGGTTTAATGTTTTTTTCTTTTTGTTATTATCATTATTATTTAAAATCAATGCACTGAATTTTCCAGTTGAGTCTCGGACTCTATGTGAAGGTTTAAATCAAAAGGACAATGAAATATACTGGAAGTGACCATCCTATCATCAAGCGGACAAAATCACAGCGGGCAATCATGTGACCCAGCTGTTCCCGTATTTTTCAATAATTCTGTTAATATGAAATTATAACAGATTTCAAAAAGGTTTGTAGAAGAGAAGGTGAGATAAGGTCAGGGATTTGCTGAATGCAAAGAATCTTAAAACAGCGCATGATAAAAAAGTTATTGACGACCAACCAAAGTTTTGGTCTGTTTGGTTGGTTGGGATCAATTTTCTGTAAAAGTATAACCATTTTAACAAATATGTCATATATCTTAGGAGACAGCTCAGTAATTTCTTACATTTTACGTAGAAATAAGAAAGTTATAGCAGAATTTCCACCGTGACAATAGCCCTCCTTGAGCACTTTGTGCTCTAGCCAGCTTAAAATCAATGACTTGCGGAAACATTGCCGAGGAGCCTCATTGCACCCATCCTTTGATGTAAAACATTAACCCTTTCCCAAACGTCAAAATTTTAGGGTGTTCTAATTCAAAAGCCGCTGCAGAGAACAGAAAGGATGGTGATAAAGATATGCTTTAATGTGCATGATTAAGTATAGAAAATATTGAGGCAAAGAGAAGAAAATGCTTCTTTTGCCACAATATTTTCCTAAGCCTTTTGTAATAGGGAAGTCCGAACAAGATCTTGTTTGGGAAAGAGATAAAGACCTTCAGAAGGGTATAATTCAATTTTTTTCAGGAAGAAAAACAACAATTACATATTACCGGAAATATATTTTGTACCTTTCATCATTATTTTGATGAAATGTGATCTAAATTATATATATGAGTAAGAACAAAGAACATTCTCACTACATAATAAGCCTTTTTGGATGACGTTGTAAATGCCACAGAAAACATGAAAGGCAAAAAATAAAATGCTGATTATAGGCATTTTCTTCTTTTTCAAAAATGTTTTCTGACCTGCCCTTCAGGGATTGATGGAATCCAACCAGATCTCCATGGCGCAGTTGGTAGCGCATCTGCCTCTCATTGGAGAGGTCCCGGGTTCGATACCCGGCCGCGGCAAATACCCTTACTTACAAAAAAGTCACCCATCAATGGTTTGATATCGTGAACCTATGTGGGGGAGCAGCTGGAGGCTCGGTAAGGGTGTTGTGGTAGTACTGGTATGAGAAACGACAGGAATCCATGGTTAGGTGCTTCAGGCGCCGAAATATGACCTTAGTAGTTGAAAACGATGTAAAACCCCAATAAACCATCCAACCAGATCTACAGATAAGAGTTGCTTATGACTTCACAAAATACATCATCTCCTATATTGTTCACCAAACCTTTGATTGTGGTACACATTGGAATCGTCTCAATGAGACGATTCAAACGAGTACCCGCAACATAGGGTTTGATTTTGAAATAACAAAGTTAGAATTCCTTTAGCCCCCTATTATCATTGTTGTACTGAATTCAACAGTTATCCAAGTTGGTCTTTTCTAAGACGCCAATGGGGAGGTCTTATTAGAGAACAATTTAAAATTGACAAACAAAAACAGGTTTGTTGCCATTTATAGAAAGAGAAATTATCTATACCATATCAAAACACCAGCTAGAACTGTCGAAATCTATTTTTAGCAGACAAATACCCCCATCAGTGAAAAGAAAATCATAAATACATTTATCAAAACAACAACATCTAGCACTGTCGCAATTTATTTTCAGTGGACATTTAATACCCCCACCAGTGAAATTTGTTTTATAAATACATTATCAAAACAACAACACATAGAACTCACAGTGGACAATTATATTCCGTTTTTATTCACCTCTCAGGGTATGGCTAAGCAAAGAGGTTATTCGACGAGTTTACTTCTCGATATGTTGGTTATTATAAGAGAAAATCATGCGGCAAGAACATGAACACATTTTGAAATAGAAAGAATGTGCAATTCTAAAATGTGTTGTCATAAAACCTAGTAACTACAGCTTGATTAAGGCTGTAGTTATAATGCTTTGCAATAATACCGACAATTTACCACATATCAAGAAGGCTGTTTCTCCCCAAGCTTAAACCGTTTACTAGGCCCCGCCCTGTCTCCCGAATAAAAAAAATATATGTGACTCAGAATTCCAGAAAATCATCAATAAGTATCTTAAAACTTGATCAATTTGAATTTGGCCTGAAGCAGAGTAAGTGGGAAACTGCCAGGAATAAGCTGGATGTGGTGGATTTTTGAAAAATAAACTGATAAAAAAGTTATTGAAGATCAACCAAAATTTTGGTTGATCTTCAATAATATTTTTATCAGCTGATTTTCAATATCCAACACGCCCATCTAATATGTAACATCTGTTTTTGGGTTTTAAAGCCTCTTTCAGCTGCCATGGTCATATCATGACGATTGGAGCACCTACCTATAGCTTCCTGGAATTTCTCTTGCCAGTACTATCTAATCCCAGCCTCCAGCTGCCCTCTCACATAGATGATTCACACCCATCACTGAGAGACAAATGATTTTTACTCAAATGTCAGAAACTGACATTGGCCAAGCCAGAGTTTGACCCGCAACCCCTGGATTTGATACAAGAGGACCATGATGGTCCTAAATCGCTCACCTGAATCAAGATGACAAGAGTGATAATGGCAATTATGTCAAATTCAAAGGCATGAAACTTATAAGGACTTTCTGTTTGGAAACATTTAAGAAATAATTTTGTTCCAATCGATCCTGTAAGGTTGGGTATGAATTAGCACAATTGTTAGTTAATTTTCAACAATAATTTCATGATTTCGCAATATACAACGTAGGGCTAATTTTCAAAGCATACTGATCTGTTAGAGATTGATCATTTATGATAGGCTCAATTAACAAGATTTTGTCTGTGATTGATAAAATATAGTGAAAGATTACCATCTGATAAACTAAAGCTAATCCCTTATTTGTTTACATAAGATAAACATGGGGCCAGCCTGAGAGCAACAGATAAGGGAAATAGAAAATTGGCCCAATGGTTGATTTTTAAAGAATTTTCTTATGATTTCTCTAAGTCTGATAAGCCCTTCCTCCCTGCCATGCCCACATTTTTTGACCACATTTTTTGACCAATGGAAAAATCTGTGAACACATTTTGAAAAGAGTAACTCAAGGAACATTCCAGTATCTGGTTCAATTGGGCACAATGGATGATTTTTAAAGAATTTTCTTATGATTTCTTTAAGTCCGATAAGCCCCTTCCTCCCTGCCACACCCACATTTTTTGACGAATCAAAAATCCGCGAACAAGTTTTGAGAAGGGTCTTTCAAGGAACCTTCCAGCAAAGTCTGCTTCAATTGGGCACAATGGTTGAATTTTCTTATGATTTCTCTAAGTCTAATAAACCCCTTTCTCCCTGCCACAGTCACAGTTTTTTACAAATGAAAAAAACTGTGAACAAACTTTGAAAAGAGAGACTCAAAGAACATTCCTGCAAAGTCTGCTTAAAATTGGCCCATTGGTTGATTTTTAAAGAATTTTCTTATGATTTCTCCAAGTCTGATAAGCCCCTTTCTCCCTGCCAAGGCCACAATTTTTTACAAATGAAAAGATTTGTCGACAAATTTTGAAAAGAATGACTCAAGGCACATTCCTGCAAGGTCTGGTTCAAATTGGCCCAATGGTTGATTTTTAAAGAATTTTCTTATGATTTCTCTAAGTCTAATAAGCCCCTTTATCCCTGCCGCGTCCATGTTTTTTTTTTTTCAAATGTAAAATTTCTGAACAAATTTTGAAAAGAATGACTTAAGGCACATTCCTGCAAAGTATGGTTCAAATTGGCCCAATGGTTGATTTTTAAAGAATTTTCTGATGATTTCTCTAAGTCTAACAAGCCCCTTTCTCCCTGCCACGGCCACATTTTTTGACAAATATAAAAATTTGTGAACAAATTTTGAAAAGAGTGACTCAAGGAATATTCCTGCCGAGTTTGGTTCAATTGGGCCCAATTGTTGATTTTTAAAGAATTTTCTTATGATTTCTAGTCTGATAAGCCCCTTTCTCCCTGCCACGCCCACATTTTTTGACAAATCGAAAAATCACGAACAAATTTTGGAAAGTGTCACACAAGGAACATTCCTGCCAAGTTTGGTCAAAATTGGTCCAATGGTTTAGGAGGAGAAGATGTTGAAAGAAATTGTGAACGGACAGACAAATGGATGGACGGACAGACGGACAGACGACGGACAAAAAGCGACCACAATAGCTCACCTTGAGCACTTCGTGCTCAGGTGAGCTAATAACAAATAGAGTGCCTTAATAGCCTCTTATCTGTTGCTCTCAGTCTGATTATGTTAGACTCAAAAAAATGTCCAGATTCCAGGTCATTTCTAGAAATACTTGCTAATTTTTAAACCAAATGACGTCAACAATGTGGGCAACAAACTTCAACAAATTAGCACTTCAGCAGTGCCCCCAGTGACTTTTCCCCACCTATTTCCCATTACCAGACAACAACATTTTCGTCAAACTTTTCCGAAAGTATGCATTAACCTATTACTGCACGGTGACGCTTTTTGATTCCCCCACAAGAAAAGGCTTGGAAAAACATTGCGGAAAATGAAGAAATTGCTTGTTACAAGCAATTTCTTCATTTTCCACAATGTTTTCTAACCTAAAATGGAAATATTTTTTTAAATTTCATCAACTTCATATTGTCTTCTGCAACACCATTCAAATTGGAACAGTCCAAAATTTTGCCATCTTGTAATGAGTTAATTCAAAATTCTAAACCGTACAAAATGCTTATGTTTGTATTTGGAAAGGAAATGTAACATACTCTAGGAATTGCTGGCCCTTTTCAAATTTCGCCTTTGGGTCTTTGGTAAGGAGGGGTTTGATACCTTAAAGATCTAATACATAGTTAGTTAGGATCAGAGCCTTGTAACAACAGCCTGAGCAAAATTTGCTTGTGAAACACTAATGCCCCCGAAAAAGAGCGAACATTGAGTTTTAAGACAGATAGACAGATTGACATGAGTAAAACAATATGTCCCCCATCTTTCCATAACGAGACATAAAAAGCTTGAGTTACAAGGTTTTGAACTCCTACTAATACGATATTATTGCAAATGCAGAGCTACAAATCGATGACTCAGCGCCAAATGGTTGTAACTGCATATAAACATATAGGCAGTTACAACCGTTTCGCGCTGAGTCATCAAAATATTTGACTGATAGCATTGGTTTATCTCATTCCCAAACCACAGAATTTTTGGGTGGTCCTATTTGAAAGCCGCTGCAGACATCAAAATGCATGTTTTTGAAGACAGAATTTGTGTTCAATTTAGCATAGAAAATATTGATGCAAAAGGAGAACATGTTGATTATCAGCATTTTCTCTTTTGCCTCAAAGTTTTCCAATTTTTTTTAATATCATTGACGTCAAAAAACAGGTAAAAAAACAGGTCTTCTTTGTGAAAGGATTAAACCTTTCCTGAACTACAGATTGTTTGATATTTCCACATTCAAAGGTGTTGCAGACAACAATATCATTCTGATTGTAAGCTGAAAATTGAATGTAATAATTTGATGGCTCAGCGCGAAACAGTTGTAACTGCCTATATGTTTATAGGCAGTTACAACCGTTTCTCGCTGGGCCATCAAATTGATGACGCATTTTGATGACAAGGAGCTAATTTAATGACGTCAATAAAGTCAGGGTGAAAATCTAGAATTAACAGTTTGAACATTTTCACTCAAAAGCAATAACAAATTCTTTCTTGCAATAACACAATGTCTGCAAAAATGATGTAAAGCAAAATACTGAGTATATTGCACTAACATTATACTTTAGCTCTTTCCCAAACAAGGCCTGGTTTCGACATCCCAAACAGAAAAGGCTTGGGAAAACATTGAGGCAAAAGAAGAAAACGCTGATAGAGTTTTTTTGTTTCTTTTTGCCTCAATGTTTTATTCAGCTACATGTATATTGTGCTTCAGGGCTACTTTATCTATACATATTTTTCTTCTGCAGCAGCTTTCAAAATGGACCACCCTGAATTTTTGCTGTTTGGAAGGGTTAACAGTTTTCCACATCACATACAGGAAAGGCTTGAGACAACATTGAGACAAGAGAAGAAATTGGCACAAGCAAATTTTTCATTTTCCACAATGTTTTCAAAAGCCATTAATATCTTGTAGAAAAGAGTCAATGTGTGGTAATAGATAAACCATTTCCCCGGAGGTGAAGCAAACATCATTGTAGACATTTGTCTCCCATCAATGGTTTAGTGATCATTAACCCTTTCCCAAACAAGACCTGGTTTTGAGGTCCCTAAAAGAAAAGGCTTAGGAAAACATTGAAACAAAAGAAGAAACTGCTGATAACCAGCAGTTTCTCCTTTTGTCTCAATATTTTTTATGCCAAATTTTACATGAAGTCTATCTTTAATACCTTCCAATTTGTCTTTTTTGGCAGTTTTTGAAGTGGATCACCCTAAAATTTTGCTGTTTGGGAAAAGGTTAACCTATGTGGGCAAGCAGCTGAAGGCTGGGAAAGGATGTTGAGGTAGTATTGGTATGAGAAATGAAGGGAATCCATGGTTAGGTGCTCCAGCCATCTCAATATGGCAATAGCAGTTTCAAGAGGCGATAAACCTAGTTCAATCAAACATTTAACCCTTTCCCAAATAACACTAGAAGACCTGAAGGTCTTGAGTCGCTCCACAGGCCTGAATTTCATGTATATCTAATCCAAGTTTTGATTAAATTGTTCAATGCTTGTGTTTCATAGAGCAAAAAGAAAGTTACAAAACTAGATTGTTCAAAATGTGTTGTTCTTGAAGCAAAGAAAGTCAAACTATGTTTGCCATTTGAGAAAGGGTAAAAGGAAATGGGAGAACATTCCAGCTTAAGATGATACTAGCAATTAAAAGTTTACTTCTTCCAAACAGATCTAAATTAACAGACCATTGATTACCTCAAAATATTTCTTATTTCTAAACATAGATTTTGAGCTAAAAATAGATTTGGGGAAAACCCCTATTTCAAAATTAATGCAAATGGCTAATCAAACCTGGATTTCTTGTAATATCAAGTCCAAGTTTTGACTAGATTTTTCAATACTTGTTGCTCTTAAAGCAATTACACAGTAACTACTAGGCTGAAAATACATTCATATACCGGTAAGATCTATTGGTTACCAAGCTTTGTCTTTATTAGAGTGAGTTCGGCTGTTTAAGTGATAACAAAGTCACAATTAGCAAGTTTGTCTAATTGAAAGGCATATAACTGAGGATTTTATATTCCTATCTAGCTAAGAATCACACTAAAGAAAGATCTTAACTTCACCTACATCTTGTTTAAGTTTTGACCTGATTATTCAATATTTGTGGATGTAAAGAGTGTAAAATCAAAGTCGAAAACAGCAATTTTGTCAGATTCAAGGGCAAATAAATCATGATTTAAGATTCCTATGAAGATGAAAATTACACCCATGCAAGATCTTAGGGCCAGTAAGATAACATGAAAGTTTCGTGATGATTGGAGGATATTTATGGTTGCTTGAGTAAAAATAAGGTCAACAAGAGTGCCATCGTCACAATATACGCCGCCACTTATAAAACTTGAGACAAAAAAATGACATTGACAAGGATTTATAAATATTCACTGAAAAACCTTTAAAAAAATTGTGTTCACAAAAAGGTTTTTATAAATATCCAGTGAAAAACCTGGAAGGAATTGCATTCACGAGGCTGAAATATCATTAAGCCCCAGAGACTAAGATTGAAGGGGGCATAATTCTGGCAAAAATCAATGAACCATGAAATCCTTCCTTCATGCACATCTACCAATTGAGGTAATAACATCCACCAAGTTTCATTAAGATCCAGCCAGAAACTTAGGAGGAGTTGTGTTGACAAGCCTGCAATTTCAATAAGCCCCAGAGACTAAGTTTTTAAGGGGCATAACTCAGGCAAAAATCAACGAACCATAAAATCCTTCCTTCATGCACATCTACCAATTGAGGTGATAACATTGACCAAGTTTCATTAAGATCCAGTCAGAAACTTAGGAGGAGTTGTGTTGACAAGCCTGCAATTTCAATAAGCCCCAGAGACTAAGTTTTTAAGGGGCGTAACTCAGGCAAAAATCGACGAGCCATAAAATCCTTCCTTCATGCACATCTACCAATTGAGGTGATAACATTGACCAAGTTTCAAGAAGATCCAGCCAGAAACTTAGGAGGAGTTGCGTTGACAAGGCTGCAATTTCAATAAGCCCCAGAGACTAAGTTTTTAAGGGGCATAACTCAGGCAAAAATCAACGAACCATAAAATCCTTCCTTCATGCACATCTACCAATTGAGGTGATAACATTGACCAAGTTTCAAGAAGATCCAGCCAGAAACTTAGGAGGAGTTGCGTTGACAAGAAAAGTGGACGTACGTACGGACGGACGGACGGATGGACGGATGGACGGATGGACGGATGGACGGACGGACGGACAGACGGAGAAGATGACGCCAATATACGTCCGCCTCCGGCGGCGTATAAAAATGGTAATTTTGCCAATTTCAAGGGCACATAACTCAAGATGTAATATTCAGATCAAGCTAAAAATTGCACTCAGACAAGATCTTATCAGCACCAACATTCTGACCAAGTTTTGTCTTGATTGATCAATATTTGTAGTGGCTGGAGTGAAAACAAAGTCAAAACAGCCATTTTTTAATTCAAGGGCAGATAACTCCAGACTTTCTGGTTCAATCAGAATTAACTGAAGGAATCTGATAGAGGACCACCTAAGGATCATTCCTGTGAAGTTTGATTGAAATCCATCCGGTAGTTTCTGAGGAGAAGATTTTTAAAGAAAACGTTGACGACCGGACAGACGGACGGACGCATGCACGACAGACACACCGCCATGACAATAGCCCGCTGGCCTGAAGGCCAGTGGAGCTAAAAATATAAGCCTTAATTTCTAACTTGAAAGTTGCTGCGGACAATTAAAATAAATAGATGTTGATAAATAAAGTATTTAATATTTATAAGCATTTTCTTATTTTGCTTCCATGTTTTTCCGACACCGGGGCATAAAAATATTTATTTACAGTTTACCCATTCCCACATAATGACACTTTTGAAGCCAAACAAGATAAACGCTTGCGTCTATTAACCCTTTCCCAAACACAAAATTTTAGGATGGACCAATTTGAAAGCTACTGCAGATGACAAAACAAGTGTTGATAAAGATAGTATTTGTGTATAATATAGCATAGAAAATATTCAGGCAAAAGGAGAAACTGCTGGTTATCAGCAGTTTCTTCTTTTGCCTAAATGTTTTCCCAAGGCCTTTCTACTATGGACATCAGGATAGGATTTGTGTATAATATAGCATAGAGAATATTGAGGCAAAAGGAGAAACTGCTGGTTAACAGCAGTTTCTTCTTTTGCCTAAATGTTTTCACAAGGCCTTTCTACTATGGACATCAAAACCAGGTCTTGTTTGGGAAAGGGTTAAAAAAAATTAAGTTACAAACCTCTGCCTTCATTGTCTATCACTTAACAATGGCTGACCTCCTAACATCTGTTTTCATTTGGTCTGTTTTGTTTCATGCTCTGTCAAAGAAACAAAAATGTGATGGTAACAAAAAATTGTACGTAAAAAATATATAACAAAGGACAATTATTAACCCTTTCCCAAACAACAAAATTTTATGGTGGGTGGCTTTCTTCAAAAGCTGCTGCAGATCACAAAATGGATGCTGATAAATGTACAATTTAGCACAGAAAACATTGAGACAAAAGGAGAAACTGCTGGTTATCAGCAGTTTCTTCCTTTGTCTCAATGTTTTCCCAAGCCAATTCTATTGGGAATGTCAAAACCAGATCTTGTTTGGGACAAGTTTAAACAAAACGTGTTTGTGAAACACTAATGCCCATAAAAATGCCAATGTTAAGTTTTAACATTCAATTTTAGTAATGACAGACAGGCGGACAGACAGACAGACGGACACAAGTAAAACAAGAGTGCCATGGTCACGATATATGCCCCCACTCCCAGAGACTAAGTTTTAAGGGGGCATAACTCAGGCAAAAATCAATGAACCATAAAATTATTCCTTTGTGCACATCTACCAATTAAGGTATCCAACCCCTCAAAAGTACCAAAGAGCCAGAGGCGAAATTTGAAAAGTGCGCATAATTCCTAAACTGTGTTACATTTCCATTCAAAATACAAACATAAGCATTTTGTACGGTTTAGAATTTTGGATTAATGCGTATAGAATCTACTTATGGAAATATTTGACAAAAACATTCAAAATTACCTCCCTTGCATATGAATATAGAGTAAAATAATATTTGTAAATTATTTTCTTCTTGAAGCATAATCTTGAAATCCGGCACGGTGAATCAACTTATGTGAAGTGTATTTACAAGTGTGTGTAGTTTGATGCATTTCATACAGCTAGAAAGTGGTGATTTTTTCAGGGTCTGTAAACCTTAAGGTGATAACATTGACTAAGTTTCAAAAAGATCCAGCCAGAAACTTAGGAGGAGTTAAGCTCACAAGAAAAGTGGATGTACTTACGTACCGACGGACAGACGGACAGACAGAGAAGATGATGCCAATATTCTTCCGCCTCCGGCGGCGTGTTACAATATGCCCCAATCTTTCGATAAAGAGTATCATGAAAATTGGGCATGGCAGAGTTACATTTCTTGTTTTTAACATTCTCCACAATTTTGTCTATAAGTGTTTTAAGTTTGGAGCTTGAAACGACAGGAATCCATGTTAAGGTGCTTCAGCCACCACGATATGACTATAGCGGTTGAATGACCGCAGTGGTTGAAAGAAACAATCAACTAATGCTGCTAATCAGCATTCGCTTCTTTTGCCTCAATGATTTCCAAAGCTTTTATAATGAAGAATGTCAAAACCAGGGCTTTTTTGGAAAAAAAGGTTTAACCCTTTCCCAAACAAGACATGATTTTGACGTCCATGATAGAAAGACATGGGAAAATGTTAAAAACATTTTCTCTTTTTGTCTCAATATTTTCTGTGCTATATTATTCATGAATTGTACCTTAAATAACACTCAATTTCTCTTCTGCATCAGCTCTCATATTGGACCACTATAAAATTGTGTCCTTTGGGAAAGAGTTGAACAAGATATAGACAAAATAAAAGCTTGTTGACATACCAAATTTATCACTTTGTGCTCAAAATACCAATAGATGCATTGGATGAGACGCTTTCATCTTGATAACACCAAGATTTGGTCATTCTTGAAGAAATATCAATTGAATTCTTTTTATTGAAAAATTCTTTTGATTGAAAAAATACTATCATCAACTTTTTAACAAGGAATGCCTGTTGTTGATGTCTCATCCAGATTTTTTTTCTTACAATTTCAGAAAGTCAAATGTGTAAACCAATGTTTCCTTTACGATGTTTCTCTTACATATTTTCTAATATAACTATAATTTTCAACTCCACTAGGTAGTAATTAATCCATTACCACACAATGACTATTTGACTCCCCACAAAATAATGGCCATGGAAAACAATGTGGAAAAAGAAGAAATTGCTTGTGACAAGCAATTTCTTAATTTCCCACAATGATTTCCATCCAAAAAGACATAAAAATGAAAAAATCAATTCACTTGAAATTTTCGTCTTCAATATCTTTCGATTTGGACCACCCTAAAACTTTGTCGTTTGGTAATGGGTTTATCCATCAGCAGACGAAAATATTTAGGCTTCTGCAGATTCAAAGATGTTGCAGACAACAATTTCAAGTAAATGAAATGTTAGATTTACAGTCTTTCGGGTAGAAAATATCATTGCAGGAAATTGATGATATTGCTTGTTACAAGCTATTTCTTCACTTTCCAGTTTCCATAATAAATGTTTTCCAAAGCCTTTACCTTCTGGGGCATCAAAAAGTGTCCTATTGGATATGTCAAAGCCAGGAATTGCGTGGAGAAAGATAAACATTTTTAAGGCATGTATATGTTATGATAAATTCCAAAACAAATTTAAACTGGTCAATATTAATTTTATTTTCAAACAGCAAAACTTATGAAAGGAACTGGTGCTCATGAATAAATCATAGAAGTTGATCAAAAGAAGATTTTTTCATATTACATCATAGAACACATTGAGGCAAATTGAGAAAATGCTGTTCATCAGCATTTTCTCTTTTTGCCTCAATATTTTCCAAAATATCCATTGTTGTAGATGTCAAAACCTGGTTATCATTACAACTACAAACATTTTCTTCTTTTCTATCAATGCTTCCCAAAGCCATTATTGAAACGAAAATTATAACCAGCAATTTTTTTGACAGAATTAAATTCAAACATATTTAAATTCAAATGCAATTAACTTAAAAAAAGTTCACCTACCTTTTCACATGATTCGCATTTTGCATGGACAGTGAAGTCTTTCCGATTAATATCGCATATTTCTTTTTTTCATCTATCGATCTTTAACTTCGAAGGGTGATTCATGCCATTATCATCTATGAAATTCCACACAATCGATATCTTAATCTTTATTCGTCTGTAAAAAAACAGAATACAAATCTTAAATTTTTCAATCCTTTACATTAAAATCGATCTTTTTACTATATTTCAAGTTTATAGATACTTACCCTTTATAATTAAATTCTTTGTTTCTCAAACTATCGACCCATTACCAGATGACAAAATTTAAGAATTGAATGATAAATGCAGACGACAATTTCAAATGAATGGCATTTTACATTTTTAGGTCTTTCTGAGTAGAAAACATTGTGGAAAATGAAGAAAATGCTTGTCACAAGAAATTTCTTTATTTTTGACAATCTTTAAACCTGGCTTTGATATACCTAGTTTGAGAAAACACAGAGAGAAAAGAAATTCCTTATATAATCCTTTTCTCTCAATATTTCCAAACCCGTAACATACAATGTACAAATCTCCACTTTTGATATGAATCATCTTATCGGCAGTGCATCTACTTTCAAATTGGAACAACATATGTATTTTTATACAATTAATTTTTGGTCTAGAATTTTGTCATTTGGGAAACTAGGGTTAAAATATACAATGAGACAAAACATGATAGAAATCATAATTTCATGGTACTTTGCTAACAAAGGTTAACGATCAAAATCAAATACGGCTGCTTTTCAACAAAAACATTGTAACTGCAGCTTAAAACAAGCTGCAGTTACAAGGTTTTTGGTGAAAAGGGATGATACACTGGTGTATACCAATTAATAGGTAATCAAGCTCAAAGACATTAAGTCTTTAATTTAAACTTTTAACATTATAAAAGGCAATGTTTTTTTGTTTTTTTTTGTTGTTTTTTTTTTTTTGTTTTTACAAATAGCCACATACTAAAGACAGGGTTTTCATGTTTGAAAATTGAAGGAAAGAGGCTCTGAAAGACAATGAAGGAAAAGAAGAAAATACTGATTATCAGATCTATATCGGCATTTTCTCCTTTTCATACAATATTTCTATGCTATAAAGTATTTCTAATACCATATTATTCAAGTCATTTGAACGTTGGCAACTGCTTCAAATTTTAACTGCACAATCCTAATATATTTTGTTGTTTGGAAAAAAGTTTAATTTCACTCTTGGATAATGTCAAAAGTTGGAATTACACGTTTTTAGGAAAGCAATTAACCCTTTCCCAAACAAGACCTGGTTTTGACATCCCTAATAGAAATGGCTTGGGATAACCAGCAGTTTCTCCTTTTGCCTCAATATTTTCTGTGCTATATTATACACAATTCTTATCTTTAACAACATCTATTTTGCAGCATTTAACATCTATTTTGTTGTTTCCAGCAGCTTTCAAATAGGAAAAGTCAAAATTATGGTCGTTTGGAAAAGGGTTAAAAAGTGCCATTTTGTCAAAGGGAAGGGTCGAATTTAAAAAATCTAGAACAGAATGACTTTGTAATCAATTGGGTTATAGATTTTCATAAATAACGCGTGTTCAATGTAATTATGTACCGAGGCATTAATTTCATTTTATTGTGGGCGATAGGGCGTTGGTCCCCCCAATAGTCCGCCCTTACACTTATCTATATTGTACACCCTTTTCTTACCTGTCAGAATTTAAACCCTTAATTTTGCAAATAGGACATACTTTTAAAGATGTCCTTAAGTTTTTAAAGCTTTTGACAATATTGAAGAAAATTCTGATTAACAGCTGGATACCCCATTTTTTCCACATCTGACAGAGCTAGAAATTAAAATGACGAGGGAGATTTTGTTTTGAAGAATATTTTGTCCCGTTACCCCTTTTCTAATATAGAGATTTCTTGTTTTGGAAATGGTTAACACGATCAGCAAAACTTCAACAAGAAATCGCCAAATATCATTATGGCATAAATACAATTTCAATACAATTATGACACGAAACATGCCCAATGTATGATTTATGGCTACTTGAAATGAAAGTAACATTACTTACAGTTGTCGCCACATCGTATGGCACGTGTTTATGTTTTGTTTAACGTTCACTTACATTTGAACAAAATATAAACATTGTGCCATACGATGTGGCAACAACTGTAGTTATAACCTTTACAGTATTACAGACATAAACACAAGATCTTGTTTGGGAAAGGGTTAACACGATCAGCAAAACTTCAACAAGAAATCGTCAAATATCATATGGCATAAATACAATTTCGATACAATTATGACACGAAACATGCTCAATGTATGATTTATGGCTACTTCATGGGCGGATCTAGAGGGGGGGTCGGGGGTCCGGAGTCCGGACCCCCCTGGAATTGGCAAAAAATTAATATTTGACTTTATAAATTTAATGTAACGTTACGTATTTATTACATTTTAAGCCATAATTTGAGCTTGGACCCCCCTGGAAAAAATCTTGGGCTTGGACTCCCCCTGGAAGAAATTTCTGGATCCGCCCTTGTACTTGAAATGAAAGTAACATTACTTAGTTATAGCCTTTACAGTATTACAGACATAAACACAAGATCTTGTTTGGGAAAGGGTTAACACGATCAGCAAAACTTCAACAGCCAAATACCATGGCATAAATACAATTTCAGTACAATTATGACACCAAACATGCTCAATGTATGATTTATGGCTACTTGAAATGAAAGAAACATCATATTTCTGTTTTCCCTTTTCCCGATAAGACCTGGTTTTGACTCCCCTAATAGTATATAGGTTGGACTTTGGAAAAAAATGAGACAAAAGAAGAAAATGCTGATTATCAGCATTTTCTTTTGCCCCAATATTTTTTATTTTAAATTGTACACAAATCCTTTGGCAACATGTCCCATTTTGTTGTCTGCAGCAGCTTTCGAATTGGATAAGTCAAATTTCTTGCCATTTGAGAAAAGGCTATTTACCCCCAATAAATAGCTCTATACCCTCGTAAAAGCTGTATTTGTGGGCTAGATAATGGGTTCAAATTTTCATTATTTGCACGAACCATGCCCTAAAAAATCAACACCAGTCCGATTAAGAATAGCTTCCAATTATCGTTCAATAATCTTTACCTATAATCTTCCTTCATCTATTAACCCTTTCCCAAATATGACCTAGTTTTGATAAATTGGCTTGGAAAAACATAGTGAGAAAAGTGAACAATGCTTAAAATCGGCAAAGTTTCCTTCTCCGACAATTTTTTTGAGCACACAAAATTTCTACGCAAACATTAAAGATTTTGGTGTCAACAGTGCATTTCATTTTGGACAAGCTTAACCCTTTCCCAAACAAGACCTGGTTTTGACGTCCCTAATAGAAAAGGCTTGGGAAAACATTGAAACAAAAGAAACTGCTGATAACCAGCAGTTTCTCCTTTTGTCTCAATATTTTATGTGCTATATTGTACACAAATCCCCTCATTTTTAGCATCAATTTTGTTGTCTAAAGCAGCTTTAAAAAAAGACCGCCCTGAATTTTTGCCGTTTGGGAAAAGGTTAAAGCTATAAATGGGGCTTGGCCATGTTATTTGGGAAAGGGTTAATCCATTTCAAATTTTACACTGTTCAAAAATCAGATGTGTTGCAGACAACAATTTCAAGAAAAATTTTACATGTTTTTGGTCTTTTAGGGAAGAAAATATTGTGGGAAATGAAAACATTGCTTGTCTCAATGTTTTCAAAAGCCTGATTATCTTGTTGGGCATCAAACAGCATCATTATGTGGCAATGGGTTAACCCTCTCCCAAACGACAAAATTCCAGGGTGTTCCAGGTCAAAAGCTGCCTTAGACAACAAAATTGATGCTAAAAAGGAAGGAATATGTGTACAATATAGCACAGAAAATATTGAGACAAAAGGAGAAACTGCTGGTTATCAGCAGTTTCTTCTTTTGTTTCAATGTTTCAAAAGCCTTTTCTAATAGGGACATCAAAACCAGGTATTGTCTGGGAAAGGGTTAAAATCAGACACCTATAATGAACAAGATTGAGAATGATTTCACATTACAAGTGTTATATTACATTAAATGAATAGAAACCACATTTTGACATGCTCATAGAAACTTCCCCTTTTGTCAAAATGCCAAAAGTTAACATCATTTCTTACAACACTCTATAGATGACATATTTTAATTCATGCACTGCATAAAGATAAATTGAAATTTGCTAAAATCATTCAAAGACATAGCCCCTTGTCAACCCCCCAAAGTTGGCCAAAAAAAGCCAAATTTTCCTTTTTTCACACTGAAAATTTGGGAAAAGCCCCTTCAGACACTGGGGCTTTAGCGCCCCCCCCCCCTTATGTGCCGGTGTAACAGGGTAACGTGTCCCCCCCCTTGGAATTTTTTTTTTTAATCGTATTGTGTATTTTCAATGCATATTTTGTTTCATAATTATTAAATCTTTTAAAATAAGTTATTTTAAACATGAAATTTAAATATTTAATTTTTTTTTATTCTTTCACATTTCCAAAGAAGGGAAATATCTAATTGCATTGTAATTTTTTATTAAATCACTTTCTCCAAATATTTTTCAACTATTATTATTACCATTATTAATATTTTGTGATAATACCAAAGTAAATTGCGCAGAAATAATGTGAAAAAATTTTAAGAGGAGAGAGGGGGGAGACACGTTACCCCTGGGTAACCTGTCCCCGGGGACATGTTACCCAGGCCTGGGTAACGTGTCCCCCCCTTTGATTTTTTTTCCTTTTTAATTATAATGTATATTTTAATGCCTATTTAGTTTTATGATTATTGAATATTTTAAAATTAGCTATTTCTAACAAAGAAAAACTTATTTTTTTTTATTCTTTCACTTTTCAATGAGAGGTGGGACAGGCTACCCAAGCCAGAGTAACGTGTACCCCCCTTGGATTTTTTCCTTTTTAATCATAATGTGTATTTTTATATCATTATTAATATTTTGTGATAACACCAAAGGAAATTACGCAAAAATAATGTGAAAAAATTTTAAGAGGGGGAGGGGGGACACGTTACCCCTGGGTAACCTGTCCCCGGGGACACGTTACCCAGGCCTGGGTAACGTGCCCCCCCCCCCCCCCCCCTTTGTTTTTTTTTTCCTTTTTAATTATAATGTATATTTTTAATACCTATTTAGTTTTATAATCATTGAATCTTTTTGAATAAGCTATTTTTACCAATAAATAAAAGAATTCATTTTTTTTTCATTCTTTCTCTTTTCAATGAGAGGTGGGACAGGCTACCCAGGCCTGGGTAACGTGTCCCCGGGGACAGGTTACCCAGGGGTAACGTGTCCCCCCCCCTCTTCCTCTTAAAATTTTTTCACATTATTTCTGCGCAATTTCCTTTGGTGTTATCACGAAATATTAGTAATGATATAAAAATACACATTATGATTAAAAAGGAAAAAAATCCAAGGGGGGTACACGTTACTCAGGCCTGGGTAGCCTGTCCCACCTCTCATTGAAAAGTGAAAGAATGAAAAAAATTAAATTCTTTTATTTATTGGTAAAAATAGCTTATTCAAAAAGATTTAATGATTATAAAACTGAATAGGTATTAAAAGTATACATTATAATTAAAAAGGAAACAAGAGCTTCGCAGAGCGGCGCATATACGCCCGAGAGGGGCTTGTCAGTAAAATTGGCAATTTTTTCAATTCAAGGGCAGATAATTCAAACATGAAAAGTTATCAAAATATTGTTTGCACAACAAGAGACCAAAGAGATTCATTTTGGCTAGTTTGATTAAAATTTAATTCTGGTTGAAACTGTAGAAGTAGCACACAGGAGAAAATGGGCATTTTTGAAAAAATGGGCATTTTTCCTTAAATTCAAGGGCAGATAATTCAAGAACGAAAACAGTTATCTAAATTCCGTAAGCGATGTGCACAACTAGACACCATGGAGATTCATTGTAGCAAGTTTGATCAAATTCTGATCAAAACTGTAGGAGGAGTTGCGCACACAAGAAAATGGGCATTTTTTTAATTCAAGGGCAGATAATTCAAGAACGAAAAGAGTTATCTGAATTCCGTAAGCGAGGTGCACAACTAGACACCATGGAGATTCATTGTGGCAAGTTTGATCAAATTCCGATGAAAACTGTAGGAGGGGTTGCGCACACAAGAAATTGCTAACGGACGGACAGACAGACGGACGGACGGACAGACGGACGGACAGACGGACAGACGGACAGACGGACGAGCGGGGCCATAACATAATACGACCCTTCGGGCGTATAATAAAAAATCAAAGGGGGGGGACACGTTACCCAGGCCTGGGTAACGTGTCCCCGGGGACAGGTTACCCAGGGGTAACGTGTCCCCCCCTCTTCCTCTTAAAATTTAAAAGATTCAATAGTTAGAAAAATAAATAGGCATTAACATACACATTATAATTAAAAAGGAAAAAAATCAAAGGGGGGGGACACGTTACCCAGGCCTCCCCGGGGACAGGTTACTCAGGGGTAACGTGTCCCCCCTCCCGGGGCCCTCTTAAAATTTTTTCACATTATTTCTGCGCAATTTCCTTTGGTGTTATCACAAAATATTAATAATGATATAAAAATACACATTATGATTAAAAAGGAAAAAATCCAAGGGGGGTACATGTTACTCGGGCCTGGGTAGCCTGTCCCACCTCTCATTGAAAGGTGAAAGAATAAAAAATAACAAGTTTTTTTTTGTTAGAAATAGCTTATTTTAAAATATTCAATAATCATAAAACTAAATAGGCATTAAAATATACATTATAATTAAAAAGGAAAAAAATCAAAGGGGGGGACATGTTACCCAGGGGTAACGTGTCCCCCCCTCCCTCCTCTTAAAATTTGTTCACATTATTTCTGCGCAATTTCCTTTGGTGTTATCACAAAATATTGATAATGATATTAAAATACACATTATGATTATAAAGGAAAAAATCCAAGGGGGGTACACATTACTCAGGCCTGGGTAGCCTGTCCCACCTCTCATTGAAAAGTGAAATAATGAAAACAAGAGGCCCAAGAGGGCCTGTATCGCTCCACTGGCTCAGTATTTCAATCAATGAGACGGTTCAAGTATAGATTTTCATAAGGAAATTTGACAGGAAAGCTGATTCCAGAATAGACTTTACCTTGAGAAACCTTATTTCTCAGTGGTAATAAGTATTGTTTGTAAATAGGAAAAGTTATATATCGCTGCTTTTCTGCCAAAAACATGTATCTGCAGCTTAAAACAAGCTGCAGATACAAGGTTTTTGCAGAAAAGCGACAATATGTATATCCCTGTATTTCAACCAAACCTTGTAACCGCAGCTTAACCCTTTTCCAAACTGAAACAAGACCTGGGCTGCGTTCAGTAGACAAAACGTTTTGTCTTACTGGACGCAGGGCTGGTTTTGATGTCCCCGATAGAATAGGCTTGAGAAAACATTTAGGCAATAGAAGAAAATGCTGATAATCAGCACTTTCTCCTTTTGCCTCAATATTTTCTGTGTATTATTGTACTCAGATCCAACCTGCCATATCTTTTTCAGTGAAACTTAGTTAAAGATGAAATTCCAATATATTTTTTGACCCATTACCAAAATGGCAAAATTTGGGGCTTTTCCAAATTCAAAGATATTGCAGACGACAATTTCAAGTGAATGAAATTTAAAATATTTTGGTGTTTTGGCATAGAAAACATTGTGGGAAATGAAGAAATTGCTTGTCACATGCAATTTCTTCATTTTCCGCACTGTTTTTCAAAGCTGTTATCTTTTAGGGAGTCAATGTGTAGTAATGGGTTAAGTCCCGCAACAGATAGATGCTGGACGATGGACGATCATTAAAGCTCATATAATAGCACCTTGTGCTCAGGAGAGCTGAAAACAGGTGTAAATGATACTAATGATGCCAAGGCTTTAGTTTTATGGAAATAAGGCAGAATTTGGCTGGAAATTCTGTATCGTAGGGTTTTCCATCTTAGATTTCCACACAACACAAAATTATCATGGATATGATCTTTTTCATCTCTCTCTTTAAATTGCCGTAAAATGCACAATTTTGATTTATATGACCTTGCCAGATAGTTTTCACTGGTGGTGAACTCGGCCAAAGCGTTGGACATTTTTTCGCGATCATAGTATTTCGTCTGTGTTGTTTTAAATATTGTAACTACGGCTTGGATTAAGCTGTAGTTACGAGATTTTATAACAACACAGACGGTTTGTCTATACAAATTGCTACATCCGGTCTATTTTTAGAACAAATTCATTGTTATTAGAAAAACTATCCAATCAGATCTTTAAACTCACATTTAACTGAAATATCTGTACCTTGTGGTAGCGAAAAATGTCCCTTGCTTTGGCCGAGTTCACCACCAGTGGTTTTTATGTTTAACTTGATTTGGTAGTATAAATAAAACTCAAACACAAGTGTTTCTGTAAATAATGAAGTTTTATTAAAGAATGTTTAAGTAATTGAAATTGTTGTTTACAATAGCATACAATCAATACATATTTTCATTACATAAAAGTTGTTAAATAAACAACTTGCAGAATTCATATTATGCATGTACATGTATTACTTAAAATTTTCAATTAACCCTTTCCCAAATGGCATTGTTTTAGACTTCCAATTTAAAAGCTGCACCAGAAGACAAAATGGAAGGTGATGAAAACAGGTTTTGCACAATATAGCAAAATAAAAATAAATGAATAAATTTATGAAAAAAATGAAGCAAAAGAAGAAAATGCTGATTATCAGCACTCAATGTTTACAGAAGCCTCTTAAATTAGGGACGTCATGAACAAGCTCTTATTTGGGAAAGCGTTAAGTTTCATTACAGCTTATTCATGTTTTTGACAAAAGTAAAATGTTAATTCATCTCAACATTATCTGTTATTCAAACCTTTGTATAACATCTAAATTCAAAAAGCATATTGCTACTATCTGCTGATATTAACCCAGGACAACTTAATTTTTGTCAACAATGTTCTCTATAACTAGGCTGGGGCTCTGAAATGACTTGCCAAAGGCCATACCCACATGGATGGCAGCTTGAATGTAATCCAATCACATCACCCGCAACTTCTCACAAGAAATGAGTTTGGCATTCAAGCTACCATGTCAAGCAGGACCCCATTGTTTAAAATAGAATATGATCATATTTCATGTGTTTTGATCATCATTCTACCCTTTACAGACCGACAAGCCTTTCTGGATTGTCTTGATCTGTTATGAGTGACATCTTCACTATAAATGTACATATATGAGTTTTAGACCTGTAAGCTTTTATTCCAATGATAAAACAAAGTTTTGCAGATTGTACAGCTATATATTAAAATGCCTTTCCATCTATTATATGAAAGAATTGTTCTATGCCATACAAAAACATACTTAAGTGATTATTTCTAAACTATTATAATTAAATTTAAATACATACACATTTACAATGATGTTGCATTAATCCCTTTATATGAATATTTGACTGTCATAATGATATCAGTCCTCTTGTTATTTGAGTAACATATAATAAATAGTTTGTTTTTCTCTCTTTCCCTTGCTATCATCTGTCATGACTTTCATATGATTTATATATAAATGTGGTTATTGTGATATTCTTTGTGCAAAGCACCATTTCCACTTCTAACAAAGTCTATTTGTTAATCTATGACATTGCTATATATATTCATTAAGTATCTTTGAAATATATTCTCCTTTTGGATCAGTACTAGTCTTTGTTTTGATTTTCTAATCATTTCAGAGATTTATTCTAAAACTCGCATAAAACACTAAACTAATATTTTGAATCAAACAATGAATGGTACATGAACTTTTTCAGTAGATCAGCAGTTTTAACAAAAGTAAGACAGTGCTTTACTGAGCTTAGAACAAGTATAATCAAAATAGGAACAAGAGCTCCGCAGAGTGGCGCATATACACCCGAGAGGGGCTTGTTTGTAAAATTTGCCATTTTTTCAATTCAAGGGCAGATAATTCAAAAACGAAACAGGTTATCTGAATTCCGTAAGCGATGTGCACAAATAGACACAATGGAGAATCATTGTGGCAAGTTTGATTAAATTCCAATCAAAACTGTAGGAGAAGTTGCGCACACAAGAAATTGCTAACGGACAGACTGACGGACAGACAGACGACCGGGGCCATAACAATATGAACCTTCAGGCGTATAAAAATATAAATATTTGCTCTATTTGTCACAATAATCTTACCATTGTGCATAATTTTTCACCCTACAGGTCATTAATTTTTTGATGAGTTTTCTTCTCAATACTGAGGTTGATGTGAAATACAAAATTTGTGTAAGTTAGTGTGAACACATTTCGAAATTTAAAGAACATACTGCAATAAATATATATGAGATGTTAATCTACAAATCTCATTTAACTTGTTTTTATACGTGATGAACCATTTGCTAAGCTCTGCACTGCCTTCAGAAAAATTATGCAGAACGGAATAGTAATGTGAGTAAAAAGGTACAGTTGAATTAATGTAAAGTAGCAAGTTCATGTGTAACAGAAAGTAACAAATAGGAATCAATTCTATTAATTAAACAGTGACATAATTTCCGACAAACAATAGTATTTCCTCAGTGTAAATCTAAAAAATTTAACTTAGTCCAAATTCAAAAATGTTGCAGATGACAATTTAAAATGAATGAATCTTACATGTTTGGTCATCTTATGTAGAAAACATTGTGGGAAATGAAGAATTTGGTTTTCACAAGCAATTTCTTCATTTTCCACATGGTTTTCCATGGACATTATCTTCTGGGGAGTCAAAAGGAATCACTGTATGGTAATGGGTTAAAGGTGTAAAATGATCAGTCAACATGTGACTGCAGGCTGATCGTTATGTTAATCTTCTGCCACACAGTTCAGCATATGACAAGGCTTACAGTAGAAATTTCTCTCTTTCTTATTAGATGCTGAAATATGTGTTGAACATGAAGGAAAAAAAATAAGAAAAGAATGTTATATCGCTTGATCATAATTATGTGACCCGCCAAGCTTAACAGTACCTTATGGAAAGTGTGAAAAATATCAAACCTAGCCAGTCTGTGCAAACTAACTAGGATCAATTTTTTTCATTCTAAGGCAATTTCTTGGATATATATATATTTCGTTTCCTTGTTTGTTTTACATGTTCAATAAAATTCCAAATATGACATCTGGTTGATATCTGCTGAATCTCATGTATCTCAAGATTTGGTTAAATGGAAAAACCAGAAGGTCCCTTTCAGTGTGACAGGTCACATATCTTTGTGTCCACCTTTCTGCACCTATAGTGGCCACCCATACCTATATGAACCACCAGCTTTGTCTGCTGAAATAGCAGACAAAGCAAAAAACAATGACGGGTGAGATTTCAAACTGACCTCTTTCATTCAAAATAATATGTAAACTTGTCATTAGCTTCACACAACTCAATATTAATGATTTTTTTTTTAAACTTTATGAAAGATTGACACTGTGATTTGGCACAGCAGAATACACCATCGAATGATCAGACCAGACACATTCTATGACATCAGTGAGAATCAGTGGTATATTACTGTAAATATGATCAATTAAGGAGCCAGAATAATGGGTTGTTTTTGACACTTGTTGACTGCAGTTGAAGAAATCCTGCATAAACCTCTGGATAGTTGTATTCATATCCAATAAATCAATGTTGATATCACCTTGAATAATGAGGTGCTTCCCTTTGAAATGCTTTAAATTTTCAGTTAGAAATTTCTTCAGGTCAGTCACCGAAGATTTAGGAGAGTTGTACAATGTTGCAATGACTATTTCTTTATCTTGCACCAAGAGTTCTACAACAATCATTTCTATGTTTTTCTTTACCACAGAAAAGCTATGAGAAATATGAATGTTGTCCCGCACATAAACGATAATTCCTCTGTGAGGACGAGCATTGCTTACTTGTTTCCCATCTGCTCTAACAATTTGATATCCAGTTCTCTGCACTAAATCGATGGAATCATCTGCAGTTAACCATGTTTCTAATAAGCATAAACAATCTGCAGCTTTGACATTGGGATCTGAAAACAATTCATCCTTATGGCTTCTGTAAGACTGCATATTGTTGAAAAGGCATGTGAAATGAGTGTCACTAGTCATGTAAACTGGAGTGTAACATAGTTTCAATTTCTGTGATTCTCTTAAACGTATCATTTCTTCTTGAACTTTAGTTGACACAGAAATCTTGCTTTCATTCAAGTTTAGAATGTAAAGGCCTTTCAGGGATCTTGATCTACTTATTGCGACATAATGGGCATGGGAAAATACACGTTTTCCATCCATATCTATTACAACCTGACTCAACGTGTCTCCTTGAGATTTATGTACAGTTTTTGCTGTTGACTGGCGCAGAGGGATTTGTATTCTCACAAAAGTTTTTCTCAAATACACAAAGTTCCTCTTTGAATCAAAGATAGGTGTCCATAATGGATTAATAGCACTATGATACAAATGTCTGTACTTTGAACGCCATGATGTTCCGATTTTATCATCATTGAAAGAAACCCACACAATACTTGGTCTAGTAGTATTTTTCTGTCTGTATTCAATTTTATTTATCATACAAGAAGACCCATTTACTAATCCATCATCTACATCAAGGTTAAGACATAGGTCATAAATCATTCCAATAGCTATTCCTACCATCTGACTAAGCCCTGCAGTGTGTGTGGAATCATGTGGCAACTTTGATATTAGTTGTTGTTTAACTGTCACATTGTCATCTCCTAATACATGATCAAGAGCAGGAATGTTTACTTTTTCATTAGTATTATTAAGAAAGCTCCTGACATTGAAATTGTTCACTTTCTCATTGGTATTGAATAAATGTGTTGTATTTTGTGGATAGTCTGTACTAGCAGTATCAGTCAATCTCTTTTTTAGATTTTCAATGTCAACTTGTGTATGATTTCCTTCTCGTAATCTGTTCAAAAGTTCAGCAAATTGCTTGTCTTCCTTTTGCCTCATGATCTCATCCAATTCATGCATTACAATAAAATCCTGCCATAAGTTTGTAGCTAAAGGTCCAAAATTTGTTTTCAAATTCTCAAATATCCAACCATCCATCACTGGTTTCAACTGGAAAAGGTCTCCAATGAATATCATATGCAAGCCACCAAATGGAACATTACTGCCCTTTATTTGTTTTAATCTTTCATTTATGAGTTTAAGCATGTTATTTCCAACCATGGACACTTCATCAATCATAACAACAGACAAGTCTTTATATTTTGTTCGAAGGGTGTTTAAAGTGTCACTATTAAGTGGAGTACAATCATAACCCTGGCTTGCTGGAATGCGGAAAGCTGAATGTAATGTTACCCCATTTATATGAAAAGCAGCTTTACCTGTTGGTGCACAGAGAAGAACTCTACAGTTCTCAGGATTATCACCAGGATTAGATGTCAAGTAACGCTGCAAAGCTTCAAACAATGCACTTACAAGAACAGATTTTCCAACGCCTGCACCACCAGTTAAAAAAACTTTCAACTTTTGTTCATCACGCTTAACAGATTGGAAAACATGAATAAAAAATTCTCTCTGTTTCGTATTCAATGATTTTATCAATTGCCTGTAATCTATGTCTGACATTGTTTTCCTGCGTACACTAATATCTACAGAAGCAACACTTAAACCAACATCTCCAGCAATATCACCTTGTCTCTGATTTTCAGGTCTATCAGGATCAAAGAATATGAAACTTTCACTTTCTTTTGCACCAATATTTGAGTCATCCTGCTCAGACTGCTCTGTGCCTGGGGCAACATCATCAAAATCTTCCTCATTGTGAGCACGCTCCATTGCATCATCTAGTTCATCAGCATTCTTTTCATACTGCAAGGCTTTGTGCTCTATGAAATTTTTAATGGATCTGTACCTTGATAGGTAAGAGTCATGACCTTGTTTCAAATCAATACTTTCATCTCTCCATGAAGTAAATAGAAGCAATCTTTCTCTACAGAACTGTTCGATGTCAATTTTTTTCGAAAATCTTACATATCTTATGACTTTTCTTTGTTTCCTTTCACTTATAACAATTCCATTTTTGAGAACAATTCGACCCCCAGGAATAGAATATTGTCTATCCTCACTTGAATTATAGTCATTTGTGTCTGAGTCAAGCACCTCATCCTCGTTACAATATGTATCCATGTTTTCATTGTTTTCACCTTCATTGGTTTCTTCATTTAATGTTTCAGAAATGTTTTCACCTGAATTTCTTGCAGTGCCTTTGTCAGTGTTGTATTTGATATCAAGCTGGGACACATAGTCTGCTAAACACCAATTTTCAAGTTGTTTTGGTCTTTTAGAATATCTTTTAATGGTATTATCTGCTTCAATATCTGTAGAATTTGAAGATAATTTTTCAAGAGATTCCTTAGACTTAAGTAGGAATGTTCTCTCTTCAGGCAAAGAAGTGTTAATGAAAACAACATCCCTTGAGGCTTTTGTCAATGGCTGTTGTAAAAGTAAGTAGCAGGCTTCCTGGGCACTAACCTCAACACTATTCAAGAATTTATTTCCAATATGTCTAACCTGTTGTCGGAGATCCATATTTCCTCTTCTAGCTTCTTTACATGCCTCATTCATAAGAATACTCATTCCTCTCTGTGCTTTACTAATATATGAAACTATATATACAGCACATGCATATGGATCCAATACAAATTGTAAGTCATGGTTTGCACCCCAAGCGTTTAGAATAGGTTTCATGTATGCATTAATTCTAACCTCACTTAATTTTCTTTTCAGAAAAACCTTTGGACCACTCAATGAGCTTTGGACTGCTTTGATGTAATCATCCTTGCTTACTTTGATCTCAGTAAGGAAATCATCTACCGTAATATTTGTTTCCTTCAACTCATCCAATTTCTTTTGTATTTTGACAAATAAATCTTTGTAATTTTGCTTTTCTTTACAGTCATTTAACGGTTCCAATATAGTTGTGCTTTTCATTGGAGGAATGGGAAAACCAAATCTACAAATAGATTTCTGTTTCTTTCTACAAGACTTGGAATGTTTATGTATCTGTAGTTCTACAAGTTGTTGATCTGGATTTTTCTCACAAGATACATACTTATCTATGAAGGATGTTACTTCATCTAATGAACTTTCATGATATCTAGGAGCCTTTTCAATCCATATTAACATGTGGATGTGAGGTGAACCTCTTTGTTGGAATTCAACACGATAAAAGTAATCTATTATTTTTCCTAATGGGTCATGGGGACTTTTAAGTACAGTGTTTATGAATTCTTGTACTCGGTTGTCAAAATACCTTACACATGTAACTGGATCTTTTTGCACAAGTTTTGTTTTATCAATCCAAGTCAAGTTATCCAATTCTTCCACAGACATTGTTTTTCCATCATTTATCTGAGAGAGCATATTTAGTAGATCATGCCATCTG